>JAVIWB010002999.1:0-40253 GCA_031893035.1 Dermolepida albohirtum
AGTTCCATAGTTTCTAAAACGGAAAACATACCAGTTGCGCTTAAAGATCTGTCACTAAAAGATGCTGTCTTGAATTTGATAGCTGCGTGGGAACGTGTAGATCCGTCGGTAGTTGCCAAATGTTGGCATAAGATATTAAATAAAAACAACACCGAATTTAATGAAGAAGATGATCTTCCATTGTCTATTTTGCAACAGAAGTGGACCAAAGAACCTGATGAAATACGCAACACAATCACTTTGTTACAAGCACTAGAACCTGAACCAGTGGCATATACAGCAGCAGACATTGAAGAATGGAATATGGATAAATTTGACAATGAAGGCAATGAGAATGAATTGTCGGGAGAAAGCGATGATGAAATTCAAGTGTCTGAAAGAAGCGAAATAACCCACTCTGCTGCTGTAGAAGCTCTAAATATTGCAATAAAATGGGCCGAATTCAACGAATTAGATATTAGTCATATTATAAGTCTTAAAAATATTCAGGAAAAAGCTATATTATTAAATGTTTCTAATAAGAAAGTACAAACAAGGATAACTTCATTTTTTCCAGTAGTGCCATGTAATGTACTACCCATAAATAATAAAAACATGTTTTAAATAATTTCTTTTTAATTCGTCCTCGCTAATGTGAACCTATGCCGTAGTTTGAACAAGCCGAGATTTTTTGTGTTCACACTAACGAGATTGTACTGTATATATATATATATATATATATATATATATATATATATATATATATATGTGTGTATACTACATAACTCACAATGCTAATGTTCATAAAAACGTTTAATATACCAAATGATAATCGATAATTAATATTCAGCTTACAAAACTGTACTCATACACGATGCTGAGATATCCTCCTCCTTTTAAATGCGCAATGTATATATTGTACCGGAATGCAATACTATGCAAACTTTTCAATTAAGAGCCCTGAATTTTAACGGGAGTGTTCTGTATGTATGTATGTATGTATGGATGTATATATGTATGTATGTATGTATGTATGTATGTATGTATGTATGTATGTATGTATGTATGTATGTATGTATGTATGTATGTATGTATATGCGTATGCAGCGAGAATACTTGTAAATCTAATTAAAGCAATCTACACATACGAGGGAGCGTTCTTATATTCGCGGAATGGGGGACAAGGGGTGGAAATAAAAAAAACAAATTATTTTTCTTTTTCAATATATTCACCTGCAAGACGGATACATTTTTCACATCTTTCAATTAATTTATTTATACCCTCATAAAAAATGATTTCTCTTTATCTGCAAAATACGCCGAAACTGCCTCCTTGACTTCATCATCGGCAGTAAATTTTTTACCCCGCAGCTCTTTTTTCATTTTCCGAAACAGGTAATAATCACTCGGGGCCAGGTCTGGGCTGTAGGGTGGGTGATTCACAATTTCGAAGCCCACCTTATGCAGGGCAGCTAACGCAACGCGGCTCTTGTGGACGGGCGCGTTGTCGTGCAAAAGCAGAACACCTTTTGTCAATTTTCCCCGTCTCTTCTCTTTAATGGCCTCTTTTAGTCGCTCTAATATTGAAGCGTAATATTCTTCGGTTATAGAAACACCTTTATCTTTATAATCAATCAACAATATTCCTTCCGAGTCCCAAAATACCGTTGCCATGAGTTTCCCAGCTGATTGTGACACTTTAAATATCTTGGGAGGTGCTGTGCCCTTTTTATGCCACTGCATGGAGTCTTGTTTGGACTCATGTTCATAATGATGAACCCAAGTTTCGTCTCCAGTAACAATTCCACTCAATACACCATCCTTGTCTTCATTACAGAGGTCCAAAAATGCACACGAACACTCTACGCGCTGTTGTTTGTGCGGCGGCGTGAGCATTCTCGGCACCCATCTTGCGCTGACCTTAGACATGCCGAGATGATCGTGTAGGATTTTAAAAATTGTTGTATCGGATACTCCAACCATTTCTGCGAGTTGTTTCTTGTTTAGTCGAGCATCTTCGAGTACAATTTGTTCAACTTTTTGGATAAGTGCTGGCGTGGTCACCTCAATGCTCCTGCCCGGCCTCGGGTCGTCTTCAAGGGATTCCCTTCCTTGTTTAAATAAACTATGCCACTTGTACACCATGGTTTTTGCTGGACAAGAGTCGCCGTAAACCAATGACATCTCATTCATTATGGTCGCGACTGATTTTCCTTGCCTGGTAAGGAACTTTATAACGGCACGATATTCGATTTTTTCTATATTTCACTTTTCACTCCTGATGATGTTACTTGGTTGACGATAGCTCAAAGACTAACTGTCTAATAACAATGAAACTTCGTATTTATACTAATCATGAGTCGCTGCACAGGCCACGCCCCCAATGCGCCTACTCAACCCTCTACAACCCGCTCATTCTGCGAATATAAAAACGCTCCCTCGTATTTCCAGAATTTCTCGAATTCAACACATATAGAAAAAGTTTGATTGATTGATTAATTGTGTATTAATTTTAGCATAATTGCATGCAAATATAAACGTGTTTAAAAGTTATAGTCATACATACATAAATGGAAAATAGGTAATCATTTTAGTATAATATGTATGAACATTCAAATACGAACAAATAAATTTTAAAAATGTTCATTGTACATTTAAAATATTGGCTTTTTTTTATTATAAAGCAATTCAGACCAGTTTCAGTGCAGCAGTTGAGCCCTGAAGATGTTCAATATAAATAGACACGAAACGTCGGCAGATATACAAGTGACGCGGTTCCAGCCCGGAAGCCAATAGCATGGACCACGACCGCGGAAGTCTACGTACCTGGTATTCAATAGCTTGGTGACCCGACCCTCAATGATTTTTTTGTCCTTAAATTATTTTGCATCCACACTTTATAACAAGATTCAAATAAACAATACCGAAGGGTTAATATGGTATATTCAATAATATATTCGTCGCCTATAATGCATTAGTACTGTTCAGGTATTCCATAATAGTTTAGCGTAAATGGAAAAGAGGATAGATATTTGATCTTTTCTTTTTGCTTTAATTCAATTTACTAATGGTAAATAATACTTAACCTAACCTAAAAATAAGTTAGTGTATGATACATTCCAAATTTGAAAAATTTGAAAATCTAGAAATTTTGGCTTTTTTTAAAATAAACTATTATATATATATATATATATATATATATATATATATATATATATATATATATATATATATATATATATATATATATATATATATATATATATATATATATACATTTTCTGCAGTAGATCAACGTGTTTTTTTGAAATAGAAACTAGGAATATTTGCATTTCCAGATATAAGAAAAGTTACGGTATTAGTACAAAAATATATGAAACTTAAATTTTTAACAACTATGTAAGGTACTACTTTATTCGAAATTGAAAACTAAAAAACCAATATTCCATTTTATGAGAATAGTAAAAGATTAATCAGAAATTGGCAGTTTTTGTAATTTTAATATGAACACCTATTTGATCCTCCACCCTATTCCGTTTTAGGTAAGGGTAAGGCGTAATTATAATAAAATAAACCAGTGTAATTTGGCATATTTATCAGGCAAATTTCATTATATGTATGTATATAGTCTCAGTACTTATGTATAATTGTAAATCGTAACATCTGAAAATTACCGAATTTCAGAAGGTGATTTTCACTCTTTAGGCGTAGCTTTCTGTTCAAAATTAAAACGATACTTTACTCTATAGTTTTTAATGTTTGAATTTAATATAAATCTCAAATTGGCCAGTCTTGAAAAACTAAATTACTCTAAACAGTACATTTAGAGAATATAAACGCATTATTTTGGATACTTTAATAGCGCGTTGTTACAACAGAAAATGAGAAAATCGTATATAAAAGAACGAGTATTATAAGACATATCTTACTGCATGTATGAGTACGATCATTGTCTTATGATTAGAGGTGCTCGGTTTTGCCGGCGTATAGTATACGACCGATAGAAGTTCGATTGTCGTCAGGCTGAATATACCGCGCAATTGTGCATTAATTCAGTCTAATCGCTTGTATATATACACATATATTGTCATATTTTAAAACATGTGAGAAAATTTAATTATTTTAATCACCGATTTAATAAGTATTTATCTCAAATTTGATGAACCTCGTATATACTTATATATATATATATGCATATTCGAAACGTCAATATCAATTGTATATAATTATGAATGCAATACAGTAAATTTAAATTTATCCTACTTTACTGTTAAATCTTATTTGATAACATATTTATAAACATACATTTACATTTTTATAAAATCAACACATTTAGACCATATAATATTTATGTATATTTTGTAAATATTGAATATTGCTGTTGTAATATTTTATTATATTCTTATGTATTGTAATACGTAGAACCTCTGAGCCTAAAAAAATATGCATTTAGAATCAATTCATGTAGGCAATAATAGTATCTTAATGTCAATAAATAGAAGGTTTATTATAAAGTTTATCGAATAGTTAAATTATTTTAGTATAGAAGTTCACAAGTAAGCAATAAATCATTAAATGGAAGTACTGTTGTCATAGTGACTTAATTTTAAAGAGATAATCAGTATTAGAAAAGGCATAAATTTAAATCAAACACACAAGAGTATCAATTATATCTAATATATTTATTATTGAAAACTTTTCAAACATAACATTTTCCATAAAAGATCTTATTACGAAATTAAAAACTAATGTAATAGAATATAATGCGCTCTAATCTAAAAAATTTTGAGATTTCAAAATCAATTTTGACATTTGGAAAATGGAATTTCACACTATTTTATTTCAGTGAATTAAAATAGGAAACTCTTGTACCTAATAAAATAAAATTCGCGGAATGCGAATACGACATCTAATTTCTTTATTTAAAAAGAAATAAAAATCCATTACATTAATTTTTGCAATTTTAAGCATTATTCATTCATCATATAACTTGTAACATGAAAAATTGCTTACAATTTGGATCTCTTTTGCCTAAAGATATAAGTATAAAGCAAGTGCCGAAAATTCGGGTAATTTCCAAAGCGCTGTGTGTATAGATCAGGCTGCAAGATATAGGAAAAATAATAAATACGCCAACAAAGATATTTGGCATTGTAAAGGTCAAATGTAAATAGTACTTACCACGAATATAATCTATTTAACTAATAATAAAGCCCAGTGGATCGAAGTGTTAAAACTCAGGAACAATTATTAGTTTTAAAACAGTGCTAAATAAATAAACCCTTAAATTAGTATCATATCATTAGAGCACGGAATTATATGCATTAAAAACCCTGAAAATATGCCTATATATATGCACAATATTTTATGCAACAATTTAGTTAAATACGCACTGATTACATTTAAAAAAAATTGAAATACGAACTATAAAATATTACATTTTATTTTTTATAATATTGTAAATATTGACAATCATATATGTATGTCTATAAATTTTCCACAACGATTCTCTTCGATCAGATAGCAAATTTTTTTATATAGTTATATATATTTGTTTGTTTTGCATTTTGTAACTACTAATTTATATGAATTGTTATAAAAAAATTAAGCTTCTGACTGTTTTAGTAAATTACAGATGGCATTGGCTAGTTTCTATAAATTTATACATTTTTTTAGTAACACAAAGCCTACATTAGTAACCTGGAAAAGGAAAAATAATACAAATATCATGTATCATAATATATTTAATTGGATGAATAAGAACATATGAAATAAATGATCACAATTATTTTAGCTCTCTGATCCACCTATCTATTTTTTCTACTTTCGGTATTCTACTTTATATTTTCTATCAGTAATATATCTTAGTTATTTTTACTTAATAAATTTATTGCTATTTATTCAACACGAATAAGTAATCTTGGTATTAACACTACTGCTTCATTAATATCCTCCTAACATACATTG
Source organism: Dermolepida albohirtum (assembly GCA_031893035.1). Lineage (NCBI taxonomy): Eukaryota > Metazoa > Arthropoda > Insecta > Coleoptera > Scarabaeidae > Dermolepida > Dermolepida albohirtum. Next base: position 5,947 of record JAVIWB010002999.1, read on the forward strand.
CACAACACATTAACATTTAACATTGTAGGTAATATATTTGTTGTCTTAGTTGTATAAAATGTTTTGTAATTGTTTTCAACTCCGGCTAGCACGATTAACAAGTATAGACTTCATTTTTATTTCCTTTTTAAAATTAAAAGTCGTGCAATAAGAAACATCAACAAAAGTGTATATTATTTATTATACTTTATCGTTCGTATACTGCCGGTAGGTTTATGAGTTTTAATTGTAATTACTAAAGAGTTATATCGCTAACTGTCGCAATCTACGACCAAGGACGCTTACATTATGAAACTTTAGATAATTTCTTTATTTGTGGGATTCAAATTAATTTTGGTCATTCAGTAATATCGTAAAATTGGCAATTTTTGCAGGTGTATATTGTGACATCAACTTTTTTGTTAAATTCAAATGGACTACCTTAAATATTTTTACACAACTAAAATCTATATAACATTTTGCATCTAACAGCATAGTATATTCATTTTTCCTTGTTATAGTTATAAAAAAAAATAATTATATGTCATTAGTTGTTAATTACAGTGTGCGATGACCGTTTTTTTTGCGAAAAGCTAATTAATTCCTTTAAGTGGAACGTCATGGTTATCTTGCTTGCATTTATGGATAATTATATTCTGAATCCAATGATATGTCTAATACTTCCATACTTATCTAAATTGAATCAAGAAATTATGTTTTTCTCGTTCCAAAACATATACCGTCAGTCACAAAATAGTTCGTATCGTCGTGAATGTCTAATGCTATCAAATGTGAACAACCGGCGACGATAAAGCATATAGCACATTTATAGGTACTTTCATTAGATCATCATAAGATATTTCCTCTAATCCTTTTCAGTATCAAATTACATGTGTACAGCTACTCTCAGTGTATCCATGAATTTTAGTTCATTACACTTGTAACAGTTCTCTAATCGCGCTCATTAAGAATCTTTGGATGTCTATTGCTCAGTACAATTTTAACAGTTCAGGGATATTTTGAATATTTTTTTTCACTGTAAAACGTTTTTTGATAAATTTGTTAACTTGCAGATATTACCAGACGCGTGCTTTCATTTACAAAGCATTTTTGTAAAAGCACCAAGTGCTTATTTTTTACAAATACATGATACTGTGAAAAGGATTATATTCGTTGTTAGAATAGTTAGACAATGTACGAACATACAATATTTGTGACTGACTGTATTTAATTTAATATAACCTGTTTAAGAAAAATGTATATAGCCATGGATAATTCGAACTAGTGTATTTGTAAACTTGAAAATAAATTTTAGAGAATTTTGAAAATGGCAGACGTGATTTTATTAAAACGAAACTATAAAGCAGAAAAACGAGTGAAAAAAAACACAAATTTTCCACTGGTAAGAATTATTGTCTTGTAAAGGATTATTTTAAATCCATTCTCTTTTCATGATCAGCTTCATACAAATGGTATATTTAAAACAATAATTTTAACTTCATTATCATCTTCGTTCACATAATTCTTAGACTCTTTTCATTTCAAGACATGCGAATAATTTACTCGTACACTAGGATACTGACGATTAGGAGATCGAGCAATGTACATTTCAAGAGATTGATTAGCATTGTGGCGATACTCACCAAAAATAAGTAACATATTTACTTAAAATATGAAGCCGTTACAATCGTAACTAAAATAATATTACCAGATTTACTTGTTAATTTTGAGTCTGTAAATGTTAGAATAGCATATTAAGGAATGATAAATGGGAGTAGTAAAAATAAACTAAAATCAAAGTCAAGAATCTATTTATGAAAACATAAAAAAATTACCTAAATAACAATAAAAAAACTATGGCGTTACTGAAGTGTCAAATTTGGCAAATGTGTTATGTATAGTTGCTTGCATCTACGACTAACCACATTATTCTTATAGAAATTAAATTAAATGAAATACATCTTTTCGAGAAAAACGAACTTCCTTCATTCAATTTAAATAAATTATTCTCAATAAATATATACAACAGAGAACACGAAATTATCTTGTTTCTATTCTTTTAGAATTACTTTATTATATTTAGACAATTTTAAATGACTCACAGAATTCAAATATTAAAAAATATGTTTTCGTAACCATAGCAACGAAACTCGTCAAGTAGAGTCAAATTATATAAAAAATTTTAGAGCATTCTATTTAAATTTTCAAAATTTACTTTGTGTCTAGAATTTTCGAGTCCTCATATGTACATACTTGTAAAACTGGTAATTTTCGGATATCATTCAATTACCAAATTTAATTTAAATCCATTCACAAATAGAGAAATTAAAGGACCTTACCTGGCGTGGGCTACTCGATATGCAAGTAGTCAAATATAACTTAATTTTTTGTATCCCACAATATATAGCTACAAAATATTTTTCCTCACTCTTGAATAAATAAAAATAAATATATTGCTTTGCAAAAGAAATGTTTGAAATTTCGAAATTAAAAACTAGTTTCGAAATTTCGAAAATTTTACGCTTATTTTTTTTTGTTTTTATCAGATCCTTCAAACAATTATAGAAATTTTAACATGCATATATTACAAGAGTAACAAAACTGCAGTTGTTTACAAAATTAACCACACTGAACTATTATAATGAGTAGTAATTTAATGAGTTTCAGGCGGTATTCGTATTTATTATTCTACATCGTCATCTGAAAATACGAATTCCTAGCTGTGAAACTTGAATGAATTTATTCCATTAATTTTCAAGAAACAAGTTCTTGGAATAGCTGATATCATACGTCTGCTATTAAAACTAACAATAAAAACAAATCATATATTGCGTTGATTTTTGATGAGTCTGCTACAGACATTCAAACATGTGCAGTGGTGATTGACGCTTCTTATAGTGTCTGGCAATTTATAACATGTCACGTCATTTCGCAATACAAAACCCACAGCATCGCTCTCAAGTTTTAATAATATTAAAAATACGTCCCAAAGGGAAAGAACATTGTGCTCTCTATCATTGCAAAGTTTGTAACTATTAAGCGAAATTTCTTAATCAATCAATATTTTCCATTATACTCAATAATTCATGGAATCTAGCAAAATTTGAATACTTCTGTGTATAGCAAAATTCGAATACTTCTGTGTATAGCAAAATTCGAATACTTCGGTACAAGTTTAAGTGATTTTTTTAGAATTTTTAACAAATAAATTGCTTTGCAAGAAAGACTAAATATACGAATATAAGAAAAACGACCATATGGAAAGAATAGATAAGAATATTCAAACAAATTGAAACTGAAAACGCTGCAGTATTTATTTGATTTAGAATTTTATTGAAAAAGAAAAATAATTTGGTTTTTTTATTTCCACCCCTTGACCCCCATTCCGCGAATATAAAAACGCTCCCTCGTATTTCCTTGAAATTGTATGTCACTTCTACGCTGAAAATAGTTTAGTTGGTCAGCATATATTCCGTTTGTAGTAAATTCACGCTCATCATTAGCGTAGCGTTGTTAGACTTAAAGTTTTTGACCGGAATAATAGTAAGTACAATTTCGGTACTTGCTTTAAAACTGTCGACGCGTATCATCTTGTGTTCAGAATCAATGTGATGTAGTTTACTACAAAACTCGAACATTTCACATATTCTACTTTCAATGTTCTCCGTTCTACAAATTTTAACAAAGTTTGTTATTTTGTACAATTTGCACATAACAATATCTTTAAAAGTTAATTAGTTAATTCATAATGGCATAGCCGTTTTCACAGCTATCATTATTTTGTTAATGGCGGAATTAAACATTTCCGAAATATGCGGCAATAATAAATAATTAAAATTTTTAATAAGTACAAGCAAGTCAAAAAATTTTCTCGCAAATGATTTCCCTACACAAAATTAATTCACTTACAAAAATTGTCTAGGGCTAATTATTTTCTCTGGAACAGTTTTTTAAATGTCTCTCCCAAACTACATTGTATAATTATGTGTACAAACTTGTTGCAGGGTTGATTTAATTTTTTCATTCCTGTTAGCGCCAATGTCACAGTCATGTGCGTAATAATAGCAGTTGTCTTGAATTTTTAACAATCGTAACCTTAATCACTGAAATTTGGTATATAACCCCTTCGCACATTAATTTTCGTATTCTATATACGTATTTCGACAACTAAGTTACAATGTGTCTTACATTGAGTTTCCACTACCAACGCATTCTGGTCAAATTGCTTTTCATCATTTATTTAATGTAGATATCTCTAAATAGCCAAAGAAGCATTTGTGTTGCAATCTACTATAGATTGATGTATCCATGATCCTGATATCGTCCTTCTAATTTCCATTCAAAATATGTTTGAATGATAGTTTAATGTAATAAAGTTTAGTGATTAAACCCCGATAAATAACCAGCTTGCTCATCATACTTATGACCACTAAACTTTTTTGTGGGGACATTTGAAAGATTTTCTGTATTTTACCCCGTCTACCAGTTTAGATTATTAAAATAAAATCAATATGATCACAGAAACTACTTTCAGGGAATCAATTTATTGATTTGAAAAATTTATTACGTCGATTGGTGGATTTGCAACTATGATATTAATTCATTCAATGCTCATTTAGCATTATTCCCAAGGCATTTTTATTTGTTATTGCTATTACTTTGAATTAAAATATTCCTTGAATAAAATATTTATTAAATAAAACTAACTGGGTAGGTATTTAACATTCGAATTATTTACAAAATATTTTCATTATGCATTATTTATTATTTATCAATACAAAAAATGTATAAACGATAAAGTGAGTTGAATATCATTAAGAATTATTTAGTTTAATATTTGGAAGGTATCGTCTACTTGACTTACTAATTAAATAAGTTTTCGTTAAACTTTCACATTATAAGCCACTAATGGAATACTAAAATAAGTGGTTTGACATAATTATTTATGGCATAGTTGTAACTATTCCAAGATATGTATTCAGAATACAAATGCAGAAGGCAGTATTATTATATAAATATCTTAGCTATAACAAATAGAAGAATGAAGAATATTGGAAAGAATATTTTTAAATTAGGCAATTCGTACAGTGTCTAAAGGTACTCTAATATATTTAATAGTATACTAATGTGATATCTGACCTGCTTAAGTATATTTTTTTATTTACATACCTGTAAACACATACTTCAATTTATATTTAGAACAGTAATTTCTAGATAAGTTTTAAATTACTTCTAAATATACGTCTACACATGAATCTACAGTTCGAAAATTGGAAATCCATAGATAATCCAAATGGAAATATAATATTTAAATTAATTGCGTTTAATATAATAATCAAGTCTCCGACATGAGAAAGTGGTGATTCAATCTTCATAAGCGCAGTACATAAATTTCGAAAATTTATTAAATATGTAAGAATTTGTAGAAACGGAATTTTACTTTAAAGATGTCAATTAATACAGCAAACTACTTAGTTAAAAATCTTTACTATATTAAATTGTTTAGCAAATTATTACTTTTCTTGAATAAATCAAAAATGTTTCAAAATAAAAATATATACTTACTAAAGCAAAATTACAACTATACAATCAACAAAATCTAATTGAATTTGACAGTACTAGAGAACCAATGATAAAATTTTGTTAAGCAGACTATCCACTTAATACTTACTAAACTCCATCTAATCTTCTAATAATTTTCTTTAAATTCAAGTGGGATTACATAAAATAACTCGAACACATACATATACATATAAATATATCATTATTTACACGTATCTACATTTATGCTTTTATAAGTTCAACCCTTTCTTACCCATTTACAAAATTTTACTAAATTACATCTTTTCTGCGAGGGTAGCCGTTTATATTTCGAGAACTGGCAACAATGTTAGTGTTGTCTCCGTTTTGATGATTGCATCGTGAAGTTCGTCATTTTTGACAATATATTTACCTTGACAGTTTTATTATCCGGTCGCTATTTCTATTGTTAACAGTAAGTTGAAAATTTTATGTCAGAGAAAAAATGGAATTAACTCGCGAACATTTTCGTGCAACTATTTTTCATAACTTTCGGAGTGGATTATCTCAACAACAATGGATCGACGAGCTGAATTCTTTACATGGTGATGAAGCACTATCGAAAACTACAGTATATCATTGGTATAGTGAATTCAAATTTGGATGGCGTTCTTTGCACGATGAATTTCGTGATGGTCATCCCACGAATGTTGTTGTGTTGGAAAACAGTAATGCAGTGTCTGAATTGATAATGCAAGACCATCATGTGACATACCGCGAGATCGAGGTATCTCTAGGTATTAGTAACATCAACCTGCATAAGATCATGCATGAACATTTAGCCGTTAAGAAGCTATGTTCATGTTGGATACTACATAATTTGACAACCGCTCAAAAAAGGACCTGCGTCGATTAGTGTCAAGAAATGCACAAAAAATACAATGGCGGTGCTTCAGAGAATTTTATATAGTCGTCACAGGTGATGAATCTTGGATCTATACGTATGAGCCCGATAGTAAACAGCAGTCCACGGTCTGGGTATTCCAAGATACAACCGTGTCTTCAGAGAGTTGTAAAACGGTCAATTCCGAATGGTACAAAACTATTTGTTTACCAAATTTTTTTGAAGAAATAAGGAAAACAAACTGAAAACGACAGATTATTCTCCACCATGGCAATGCGAGCTCTCACAAGTCGGTTCAAACAATTGAATATTTGACCGGGAAAAACATTGAATTGATGAGCCATCCGCCGTACAGCCCTGATTTAGCACCTTGTGATTTCTTTTTGTTCCCACCGTGAAGAATAAACTTCGTGGTCAACGATTTTCTGCGCCGGAAGAGGCAGTTGGGGCATTCAAAACTCATATTTTGGAGATACCGCCTTCACAGTGGCAGCAATGCTTTTCGGATTGGTTTAAACGAATGCAAAAGTGCATTGATTTTGAAGAACATTTTGAAAAGTAATAAAAGTATTTTAGATAATAAAATTTTTTTTTTGTTTGATATTACCGAAATACAAACGGCTACCCTCGTATTATAGATATCTATTATGTTGATAATTTCGAATAGTACTAATTTTTTTCAGATTTCAGCACTTATAAACACAATAATTTGAGTTGGATTCAAATACAACCATTTAAATTACATATGAAGGAAATTGTACTAATATTGCATTGTGTGACCTTGAAATGTTTTGAGATTTTACTAGTCATTGTATTTTTTATTTGTGATATATATATATATATATATATATATATATATATATATATATATATATATAATCTTAGCACAAATATGGTAAATGTAGTATGATTAATCTTTCCATTAAATGTAATACCAACAATGAAAATTAATTTTTAAAAAATAAATAAATACTGGGGAAATTCATATGTTTTAAATACGGTTCAGCATGAAAAAATGGAAATATTGAAATAGACTGCTGCGGAGGCATTATTAAAACATCACCTTTACAATTTACGCCCACTAAAAAACAGATCTGTTATTTGTATTTAATTAATTAATTTCAATTCATTTCATCTACAATTTGTCATAGAAATTCGACAGCATATAGGAATAGTTTCGTTAAATACTTAATTAATCAGAACGGAAGTAACAATAGTTATTATAAATGATATTAGCATGTAAAACTAATATATTCCAATAAGTTTCTAAACTATTTTTCTAATCATCCTATGCAAGGAAAGATTAACAACATTACCTCTATGAAGAACAATGCATTAAAAATAGGTCATCTTTCTTTCCACCAAAAAAAATGGACAAATAATTAATATGTTTTTAAATGATTGTAAAAATAAAAATACATATCACACTATTTATTATTTATTAAAATATTTAACTATTTTTGAAGATTAAATATTTCTCTAGCACATACAGGATGTTTATTAAACTTCTTTGGACTATTTTAGGATTCTTTTGTTCTCGAATGATTTTCAGATTTGTTTCGATAACATAGGCCGATATTTTTAAAATTATTAATAGGTCAAACTGTGGTGAACTGCACTAGGTCTACTAAATGCAAGAAATGTCTAGAAATTCACTTTTACGTTTTTATCAGCATTTCGATTAAAAAAAAACAAATATTAGCAGTCGCGCAAGATTAGTGCAGATATCGAAAATACCATTAGCTTAACCACAAATTTCATAAACTATTGATTACCTTTCCATTAGGACTTGTCATTACATGTATCCTAGCTAGTGATAGTCATTTTCAAAAGTTTTCTATATTAACAATCTTTATATGTAATAGTAAGTAATAAAGTGTTGTTTTCTTTTCGAAAATCTTTATGGCCCTATTTCGTCTCGAATATCATCCGAAAGCAAAAAGATATTGAAATAGCCAAACTAATAGCACTCTGAATTTGTGCCGCATGTTTAGTAGTAGTAGTTTTAATTAAACAATAAATATCATAATATCTATTTCTATTTGTACGATAAGGAATGAATTTATACGTAATGGCTATAACCTGTTTTCGAAAAAAATTAAATCAAAACTTGGATTGTAATAATAAAATTCAACGAATGTCTTTGAACGTCACTTAAATCGAATAAACTAAATAAAATACAGTTACAATCCAAACCACCATAAACTTTTATTTCATATTTGTATTCTAAATAAATATAGCAATCAGAATTGAATACATTAATTATTTAACACACACGGCTCTCATTCGACTAATAGTGCACGTTCACAATTTAATGTTTAAATAAAAATTCAAAATAAAATTTCATTTGATGAACGGGGTACACAATACAAAACTGCGATAAAACAAACTGTGTGACTATCATCCACCTATTTAATTTACTATCTCGATTCATAAATCTTTAATTAAAATTACTAGTTTAACTTTGAGAAAATTAAGCAAGAAATTAATTATCAAAAACTTTAAATAAATTCATATCGAAAAAAATTTAAATTAATTAAAACAACATTTTCAAATGTTATATTTCATCCTTGAAAATCAAACATAGTTGAATAAATTAAATAAATTTTATAAAAGCAAAATTTTTAAATTTTTGATACACATAATATGCCTTTCAAATTATAAGAACAAATTAACATTGTCTTAACTTTTGTCTTCTCCAAACGGCTCTTTTTCGGTCTTTCTTCGCTTGGATGCTTCCATTCAGGACTTTGACGATTAGTCTCTGGATCATATTGAAAACACCACGTCTCATCGCTAGTTACAATAGAATACCTGAAGTTTTCGTCCTTTATGAAGTCTTTAATCATGTCTGTACAATATTGAATTCAGTTAGCTTGTGTGGTACATACTTTGTACAAATCTTTCTCTGTCCCAAATGCTGTGTCAAAATGCGATAAATTAAATCATTTCTGAGAAATTCCACACAAGTTCGATGTTCCTTTCCGTAACCACAGATTTTCTTAAATCAGGATGTTGGTTGTCATTTATATTTGTACGACCGTGTCTAAATCGTTTATACCACTCATACACATTCGTACGTGATAAACACACATGAGTTTCAAGTAAACAATTTCCAGAGTTTAAAACAGAACTTGATATTTGCTCTTTGTTCAAAATTCATTTTTCGACTAATGCCAAGAACACACTTCATGCGGAATTTCTTTGCTTCTAATAATGCAAATTTCATGACTTATTTTGACATAACATTGGTGAAAGATCTACCTTACCGACGCATACTTTTTTTTAAAAGATGGCGTCGCTAAGAATTACTATTTTATAAAAGTTCCGTTTTCTCTGCGACAGACAGTGTAGTTCTAGTTAATAAATTTCAGCAACAGTTTAAATATAAATGATATCGCCAGGGCCACCTAATGGATTGATGAGAGAGCAACTGATATTCACAGAAAGCTAATACTAAGATAAAAATGAAATGCAAAAACATATCAGCAATTTGTAATTTTCTTCCCTCGCGAACAATTATAAACCTAAAAACGAAATATGTATATGTATATGTATATAGTATATAGTACATTGTATATAGTATATAAGTATATGTATACATACATATATAGTTTTATACACACACACACACATATAGTATATATTTATTTCTCAGAAAATAATGAATTGAAATTCATCTTCCCTAATATCCTCTCAATAACCGATGTTTTTCAAGGGCACATTTACAAGAACTTCAAACTCAACGGCATTCAATAGACGTGTATACGGACAAAACAGACGCCTTCAAGCTATTTTCCTTTTTTGATTGGAATATTTTCTCGAAATAGCTCAACGGAAAACTGGTTTTCCTCGCTCCAGTTTTTTATATGTTGGCAATGTAAACAAAAAACTCGTCTACATTATACGATGCAGTACATGCCTATAAACTTCTTTGACATCTAGTGCGTATTAATAAAAAAATATAATGCACATTTACGAGAATGAAAAAGTAGTATTTAGTTGAAATTAATTTATTAAATTAAACATATATATATATATATATATATATATATATATATATATATATATATATAATGTTAAGTTTAAGTATATATGAGTAATATTAGATTCTCGGGCTCTCTGCGATGTTGGACTGAAGTTCTCGAAAGAATCGGCGTCTCGACGCTTCGACAACATCTCAATCATTTTTTCAGGAGTTGTTTCGTAGTGAAGCATCAACTTGAAACTCAGTTTCAGGTTGACACCCATCTCCTTCAAAAACTCGCTTTTTGGTTATATATTTCTACACTTTTTGATGTTTAAAAGTTGCCAGAATTGTCGGAATTCCTAAATGAAGATATATACAACTATAATTATCGTTATGTTGTGAGATAAATAAGAATTTCTGAAACAACGAAAATAGGTAGATTATTCAGGAATTGAATTAGTATCAAAAAGGAATATAGACGCCATAGTATTCTCCAAATTAGCATAGAATGAGATAATATCCGGCGAACTTTAGTATCACATTTTTCTTGTGTGGGTCACATATGATATCTTTGGATTTAATGAAGATAATCAAACCGGAAATGGATAAAAATGAAAAGGGTTATGAATAGAGTTATATTACGTTAAGTATTAAATAATTTAAAATAACGGATATTCCCGTCATGTCCCAGCCACAGTTCCAAATTGATAAGATAGGACACGACGGGAACTCCCGTCTTGACGGCTGTTACCGTCTTGTTCTGCTTAGTCATTCGAAACTTACCTGATATGGCAGAGCGGGAAATACCGTCCGCATTTAAATGTATCGTAGTTGGAGATGTAAAGCAGTATTCTGATTAAAATTAAATCAATATAAGCAAAAAAATATCCAAATGATATAACAACCTCATCAAATACAAAAATAACATAAAATTCTTTTATTCAGGTCAGAAAATAAGTGTAAATTCATGTATACATATGTTTTTCATGTACGAAAATAAACAATAAACTATTAAAATTAAACGTTAAAATGGCAAAATTAATTATCCTTGGCAAGTATGGAAATCTTCAAAACTTTTGCCAGTACAAAGAGCAGATTGGTTAACACAATTTTTGAATCGATATGATGTTTCCTTCCGTATTTTTGATTTTTTGCGTTGGCAACATCTTAAGTAAATTGTCTTTCTCTTTCTATTATCAGTTGCCGGAGGAATTTTTTCTATATAGTGTTGATTTTCACTGTAATTCATATGTGTTATTGTTATTGAAGACATATTTCCTCCATGAGCTGCACCCGTATTTACTAAATTCCTTCCCGACTATATGGATTCGGGCAATTGTATTAAAGACTTGATAAGTATGTCTCGAAACTCAATAAATGATATATTTTGTCACATTTTTTTTTAAAAATATAGTAAGAATTCCAGACTCCAACGTCCAACAAATGGAATATTAATTTTTTGTACCAGCGGATGGTTTTCCGAGGGGACGAATAATAGGACGTCATTTGGTCCATTTTGTCAATGCCTGACATGTATTTGTTGTAAGTGATGACCTGCTTTGGTTTCGAAACATTACGCCCCCACTTTGTACTTGTTTCAACGAGTTCAGGGTAGTGTGCAGTAGTTATTAACAGAACTTCGCGCTTATCTCGCCATTTAGACACATAAACTTGACCTTGACGACGCCATGTATACTCACCTTTGGAAAGTTTTGCACCCGTAATAACTTTCGGGTTTCCTTTGCGATTTGCTCGCAGTGTACCAGTTGTGTGTGTTTTATAAGATAATAGATCCTTAGAGAGATCGACGCTATTATAAAAGTTATTCATTATTAGATGGTGACCTTTGTTAGTAGACATTAAACGGTGAACAATGTCTCCAACTTTAGACGGTTGTTTGTTTTCTACTGCTCCCTGGTATATTTCAATATTTAAAACATACCCATCGCTTGACGTAAGCTCGTATAACTTTATTCCATACTTGGCTATTTTGCCTTTCATATATTGCCGGAAATGGAGCCGTCCACGGTGTAGTAAAAGAGATTCATCCAAAGCAAGGTACTTTTCAGGGTAGTAGGCGTTTTGAAAACTTTTTAAAAAAAGATCCAATAACGGTTGAATTTTTTTTAGTGTTGTTTCATCAGTTTTCTCAGAAGAGCAACTCAAACAGCGAAGAAGCTGTTCAAATCTACGACCAGTCATTGTATTACGAAATACCGGATGAAAATAGAGTGGATCACTCGAAAACATGTCACGAATCTTAAGTGCCTTGATTTGTCCTTGCAGTAAGCAAAGACCAAGAAACTGAAGCATTTCTTCATTACATGTGGGCTTAAAAGCAGCGTACCGTGAGTTTCGATATGTGGACGGCTAGCTGAGCATAGGTTGGATCCGTATATATTCGTTGAGCTCACCAATTTTGTAATTATGTCCGCCGTAAATATCTCATCAAAAACATTTCTTGGATTGCAACCCGTACCAACACTAATTTTAATTCCGCACTTTGATGAAACAAAATTAAATTGATCAGATTCCTGACATATATAAAGACACTTACTGTTAAGAATCTAAAATGCGGAATGCAAAGATCAAATATGCTACTTGATACTGATCATAATTGGTAAAAGACAAAAATCCACCTAGTGAAGAATGTGGTAAAACAATTGAATAATAAAAATTATTTGAGACTTATAATTTATTATTTAATATTCGAAAAATTGCGTTTATTAATAACAACCCTTAATAATAATAATAATACGTTTTATGTAATTCGGTCAAGTTCTAACTTAATAGAATTATATTAATGAGAACATCTTGTTTGGCCTTTCTCTGTAGAATGTATACTTAACGACTTTAAAACTGTAATTATTTCCAACAACTTGACATTGTATCAATCTAGATAGAAATAGATTCAATCGAAATACAGACCTCTAATCAACTAGAATAAGATAATTATTTTTCAAAAATTTTACTATTATTATTTAGCTCTTGTTAAAAACTTGGAAAGTTTTGCGTTGAGTATTCTCTAATCCTACAGAAAAACGACATGTAAATCTACTGATAAATCTCAATTGCAAACCACCAGTTCAATTCATTGAAACGACACGGAAGTAACCAATTTGTCTGTGACCGACCATGGAAACCTACGCATTGTTAAATTTGATCGGTTACTTTCATATGTCGACTAACAACAACTCTTTCCCAAATGTACAAATGTGAATAAATTATAAATTACATATGATAGTTATCATAATGCAACATGTGTGATCAGTTTATTACATAAACGGATATTTTACCTTTTGCGTTTTTACTACATATTCTTAAATCAATTCTTTACGTGTACCTGTACTTTAGAACGCCGTAACATTTTATAATTAATAACATTTTTAGGGCTTCCGCCAACATTGACAATGACCTTGTAAATATGCGTCTGTATAGTCTAAAACATTTATGTAAATGACTGCAGCCCACAGAACAATTTATGCGATTGTGTTACAGTATATTTCACGATTGTAAAAGACTTATATTTGAGGTCGTATGTCGTAACACTCGTACGTAACGGGTCTTCCAATAGGAACTTCCGAACAGTTGACAGTTGATAGCGGCCATATTGTTGAAGCTACATCTGTCGAATTAGCTGTCATTTATTCAATCTGTTTTACCAAATCACCATGGACGGATATAGCGTTCAACAACACGTGCAAATGATAAAATTGTTTTATGAAAATGGGTGTTATGTTCGGACAACGTTCCGCGCTCTTGGCCCATTTTACGGTCGCCATAATTGTTCTACCGAGAGGACTATTCGCAGTGTGATGGATAGACTTGAGTCCACTGATTCAGTAAATACGGAACCAACACCCGTACGACGACGAAATGCAAGATCTGTGGAAAACATCGCCGCTGTCCATGAAAGTATGCAGGAGAATCCGGGGCAGTCGATTTTGCGTCACTCACAAGAAGTCTGCCTTTCGCAGACCACAGCTTAGCGAATTTTGTGTCGTAACTTGAGCCTGCACCCGTACAAAAAACTGACCCAAGAGCTGAAGGTAAACGACAATAGACAACAACGTGTGTTCGCTGAATGGACCCTGTTACAGTTGGAAAGTTACCCTAATTCTCATCAAAAAGTCATCTTCAGCGATGAGGCTATTCCTAGATAAATAGGTACGTCAACAAATAAAATTGTCGAATTTGGAACGATACCAATCCACATGAGATCCAAGAGCGTCCAATGCGTCCCGAAAAGTCACTGTTTGGTGTGGATTTTGGGCTGGCGACGTCATCGGTCCATATTTCTTTGAGAACGACGTTCGCCAGGCGATCACCGTCAACGGCTAGTGCTATCGGTCTATGATTACCAACATCTTTTGGCCTGAATTGGATAATATGAATACCGACGACATGTGGTTTCAACAGGACGGCGCTACGTGCCACACAGCTCATACCACATTGAACATTCTGCACGAGCGATTTGAAGTCATGGTCATCTTACGTGGAGATGATGTGAATTGGCCACCGAGATCGTGCGATTTGACCCCGTTAGACTTTTTCTTGTGGGGTTTTCGTAACTCGCAAGTGAATGCGAATAAGCCAACATAACCCATGCCATCGGTCAAAATCAAACTAATTTATGTGCCACAGTCATGGAAAATAGGACATTTCGGATGCGCGCCACCCAGCGAAGCCGCGGCGGAATTTGCATGATATTATATTCCATACATAATGGCATCGATAGACCTTTCAAACGAATAAAAAATTTCAATGATATCTCGCACATATTTTGTTTTATTTAAATTTAAAAATAGGAAGCGCTTAATGAAAGACCCGTTAATAAACAAGTATTTAAATTGTACAGATAATTAAACTGTGGAATTATTGGCTATAAAAATAGAGAAAAGACAACCGAAAGATTTATTATATATAAATGCCAGCATGTTTGTACGTGTGCGCGTGCGTGCTAATACACATAGATATATTAAAATCAAATATTCCCGCTGGTGAAGTATGTTATATTCGATTTTCCATTGATTTGCATTGTAGGTAATGGGGCATAGGGAAGAACATCATTTTGGTCGACGTTTCAATAAAATCTCATTCGTCATTTTCTGTCTTCTTAATCTCTTCGTTTGAAACCGAATTCTTTCTAGCTTTCTTACCGGCATGGTCACCTATTTGCAGTTGTGGAAGACCAAAGCGGATAACTTTGACTTGCGATGTTGTTATATCGCCGATATGATCACATCATATCACTCTACCGATGCTGCACACTATTTCTCTCAGTTGTAGAATTGTTTTTCGATGTGTCGCTCTGGTTGTTTTTCTATACGTGCCAAAGTCGTTGGGCGCCGTCTCGTTTATACATGTTTTTTGTTCATTTCTTTATTTTGATAACTTATCGTGTAACGAGGACATCAAAATTTTGATTAGCAGTAACAGCTTTCGTGCTGTCGAAGTTTCATTTGAGACCTGTTGAGAGATGCTGTTGCGCCAATGATTATGTGACTAATTGAGAGACTACGTTTTTTACATATACTCTTCCAATCTCACGTTTATGTGTCTGTTCTTTTGGCCTATAAACTTATGATCAGCACCCTTACAGCTTGAAAACTGTTTTGATATCGTGCTTGCATAATATATCGATTATCCTATCGCTAGTATTTTCTATATAAGAACACGTACTGCAAAACATAAAATAGAAGCAGAAGAAAGAACTAATTTCCTTAATAATAATAGCTAACTGTATATTTATAAATAATACATTTAACAAAACAAGATACAATGTAAATTTAAATATATTTCATATGTAATAAGATTAAATTCATTCAATTAAATTCGTATTTAAATTAACAGAAAAAGGGAAACTAATCGTTACGTGCATTATTTAATCATAACAGAAGTTTACAACATGAACGAACGGTTTTCGGTAAAATTTACATTTATTCAAATAAAAGCAGTAGGTAAAAACAATTAAGAATTATTATTAAGGAAGTGAACTTCTTCAAATATTTAATGAATTGTAATATTACTAAATATAGACGTTTGCTACAACATATCTATATTTTCTAACAAATGAGTTCAATATAAAAATCTATTAATTAATTAAATCTAATATTAACAGCTTTTGCATCGTCTATGTAATGCAATTCAGCGCAGACCAGAAATTTTTTCAAAAAAAATTCTGCACTATATACACTATATACAATTTTTAAGAATAGGACTTTCAATTTATTTATATCAATTACAAGTGACACTATCCGTTCCTGTCTTCGAGAAAAATTTTCTTTCTTCGACGGATACATGATATACATAGGGTACTAGGAAAGTTTTGGAATTCAGCTTTATTTATGTCTTCAAAGTAATTTCCTCTACATTCAATACACCTCTCCACCCTCCGAAACCAATCTTTAAAGCAGTTCTGCAAATTTCACTAGGCAGTGAACCACACTCGTTGTCCCAAGTTCGCAGAAGGTGCTCATCACTGGAAAACCGCCTCCCTTTTAGCTTCATTTTCACATGCGGGAACAGTGCAAAGCCGCAGGGAGCAAGATCTGGACTGTAGGGAGGGGTGCTCGAGAAGTATCAATCCTATGGTGGTCAAATATTCGGTGCAGGCTTTGGCGCGGTGAGCTGAGGCATTATCGTGATGGAGGAACCAGGTGTCCATTCTTGAATTTGGCCGCAGGTTCTTCATAGATCCAATGACTTTAGGCAGGCACTGTTCAGTATACCACTTAGCTGTGACTGTCTTCTGTGTGTCCAAAACGACGCGTTCCACAATTCCACTCAATTTGAAAAATACCATTTTTTTCTTTACATATCGGGATTTTCTGACAACTACGGGTGTGTCCTCATCATCAGAGACCCAAACTTTGTTTTGAGCTTTGGTCGGCACATCGTAATAGTACAGCCAAGTTTCGTCACCTGTTACGATGTTGTTCACATACCGATATTGTCCATTATTAAACTTTTTTAGCATCTCCCGGCAATAAGTCACACGTCGTGTCATCTACTCTTCAGTTAGTCGATGTGGCACCCAGAGAAAGCAAAGTTTCTGCACGTGCAAATGATCATGCAAAATCGAACGAATTGTTGGTGCATTTAGGCCTAAAGTACCCTCTATCGGTTGGTAGGTCACTCGCCTGTCCTCGCCAAGCACTTTCCTTAGAGGAGTAACGTTTTCTTCCGTATCTGACGTTCGTGGCCTTTCCGGCCTCTCAACATTCTCCACAGCTAAATTTCCCCTTTGGAATTCTCTATACCGCCTGAATATCGTTGTGCGATGTGGGCAAACATCACCTTCGAAGCACTGGTCTATGTTTAAATCACGCACAAAATTGTAACGCAAAACTGCCCTTATCTCATTTCGTGACAAACGATGCCATCACAAGCATTTTACACTCTCATTGCTAATGAATAACTGAGCCCATCGACATAGCGCGACGGCTACCATGAGCGTATGAACATGTCTCAACAAGCAGCTTCCTACGATTCATTGTTGCGTCGTATTACAAAACTTTCTTGGTACCTTTTGTACGTCTGTAAGTTTCATAGAAACACAAACAATAAAAGTAATTTCGATGAATCACATCCTAGTATACATGTGATATGAATTATAACAAGAACATTAGGACATTTCATTATTAAATTACAAATTTGCTTAAAATGGCCATCCTTTTCTTGCATATGTTCGGTTATGTTCGCTTTAATAGTCGACATGGTGCGATGACTACTACACACGTATGAACATGTCTCAACATGCAGGAACAAGCAGCTTCCTACGATTCATTGTTGCGTCATATTGCAAAACTTTCCTAGTACCCTTTGTATGATATTATTTATTGAGAATAATGGATTGTTAAGTCTTTATTTTTCTCAGATAAATGGTATGATTTCTTGAAATTCGAAAATTAAGCGAAATAAAGAATGTCACTGATAATGTTATTAAATATATTATTAAGTTTGTTTACAATTAAGTGTTGGTATTATTACGAAACATCTTTATTAGTCTAATCAAATTGTTTTTATGAATTTGAAATTTTATTCTGGACAAGAACTAATATTCGTTTTTCATCAAAAACTGACGCAATCTCCTTCTGCCTTTTTTATACATTTGCCAGTTTTATCTGTCATGTACTTATTATTAATATTATTAGTACTACATAACAAATGTTAAACAAGGGGTGCATTACTTTAAATATCATTTTGATATTTAAAGTAATATGAATATTTAATGTATTAACTAGTTAAATGACATTTAAATGTTTATTTTTTATAATAATATACAAAGAGCGATATTTTTCCAAATTAAAATATACTACTACTGTGTTTCAAAAGTACCTATAGATCTGCTCAAGTTGAATAATAATTTAAATTAATTAAAAAGCAATGTAGCAGGTAGTATAACAAATGAGACTATTGACATAACAACAAACACTACCAGAGTCGACATCTAAATTTGTGAGTCTTAAAGAACTGTCATTCCTACTAGTAGTTCCGTCAACATAGGAAAGGAGAAAAGACAAAACTTCTGCCTTCAAATCCATACAAAAGAGATTTAGAATATTTATTAGAAACCAACAGCAAGGTCATTTGAATTTTTCTAGTTACAGGAGACACAAATTTCAGATGAAGCAAAAAGTTGAAGTGAAAATGCAACGTACACGCCCACAATGTAAAAATTAATGTAAATAACCTGTGGTTACATAAAAATTGCAATATTTATTTAATGGCTGATGGTCAATCGATCTGTGAATATTATAAAAAATCTTATGGCACAATTATTATAGCAAATTCACTGAAACACTCAATTGCATATTTAACATAAACACATAGATTTAATAAACATAATTTTGTTATTAAACTAGAATGCCAACAACCTGTGCAACTGGTTTATACTTTAGATACGTAACTCTTGGTCGACTTTATCCTAATTCCATCGGTTATATGAGTTTAATATAATAATAATAACTATCATATAATCTTTGTTCCACGTGATTGTTTTTTATCTAACATTTTTACTACATTTCTATATAAAATTTAGTTATCTCTTATATCGATTTCAATCTTATATGTGCTATATTATTTATATTTCAAAAAATAGAGAAATTTACCAGAAATAAAAGTATGAATTCGAAAGCAACATTGTTTTTTCTATCAATTAAAATGCTAACTGATTGAAATTTTGTATACCATAGGAAACCATGAAATTTCTTTTCTTCAAACTGAAGTTGACAGCATGAATAAGTTAAATGACGCCGTTAACAGATCATGGTACAAATCACTACATATAAGCAGTATAATTGAAAAAAATTTAAGAGAGTCGTTGCCTAAAAATTTGACAATTCAATGCATAGAAAATAGGCTACCAAGATACGTTATGTCTGTGAAGCAAAATGCCTTGAACATCGCAAATGCAGCTCATTCTAAACATTTCTTGTAGCAACTTTTTCTTATTAAACCATTTAATATTTCAACTGTAACGTTTGTTTGTATACAATTATTTGTCAAAATAACCTGATCTAACTTAACTCATGTCTTCTAGTTAGTGTAATATAATATTTTCATATGATACTTTTAAAAACCTACAGCAAATGAAAAGAAAAATAGGAATGATCTATAATCTACTCCTGTCTTAAAAATGGTATAACACTTGAAATACTCTGTATCATTGAGAAGCTTTTTCACGAGAAGCATGAGTTCAAGTGATACTGCGTGTTACGTTCAACGCACGCACAGTAAGATAACAAGTATAGCAACGACTCCCGGGCTCGTTATGTCTAGCGTATTGTTTCGCATTAAACGAGCCTTGATCGAAATAAGGGCCCAATATACTATCAACTAATACACTAAGCCAAAATCCATGTTGGGATTTACATTCTCGAATCTAACATGAATTCTTAGATTACAAATTCCGCTATTGCTAAAATTAGGTTCATCGCTACATACACGCTAATTACAAAATGTAATTCTTCTGTTAAACCCAGTATTTATTAGACTTTGTACTAATTTAAACTTATATGGAACCATTTTGTTATTTTCGTGTGAGAGTTATTTTGTATTCACTTAGTCCTAAATTATAGTATACATTGCTTGACGTATCGATTTTCGAGTATATCTTGTAAAATACGCCAGTTATAATTCTTTCATCATATGCTGCGCATTGATTTCTTCTCCATCTTATTTTATTATTAAAATATCAATTCCTGCGTAAGTTATGTTCTAGTTTTGCAAAAGTACACCAGTATAAATATCTCCTTTCTAGATACAAATTACGTTACATTATCCAAGCTTTAGGAGAATTATCATTGCACCTAGTACACACCCACCCTCAACAAATTCACTTTTTCATCATTAGAAAAATGTGTTTTAACCAATCTTCGGTTTGTGTTTGGAGCTGATGTATTTCTGTATAGTGATAAATGCAAATCATGCACTTACTTAATTAACTAGTCATGAATATAGTTAGTTTCATAAAAAAGACATTACCTTCAATATCACTAGCTTTAATATAATATAATAAAATATAATAATAATGATAATATAATAAATATTAATACACTGCTACGTGGACGTGGAGGTCCTTTTCTAGAGCTAAATGGTTAAAAATGTGGATTTGTTTACTTAAGGGCCATTATTATTATTTGTGGTGAATAGGTAATAATATAAAGCAAATATATTATTAAATAATATTGCAGTCTATTTTATTTTGTTGACGATATTAAGTTTTCTCGTCTGCACAAGTAAAATGGTATCATTTGATATGATAACTAGATTAAAAAAGATCTTATGATTTTGTTCCTTTTTGCAACGTTTTCAGTTTAATAATTGAACTCAGTTTACGTACCTTAATAAACTTCATTTAAGTCAATTTGTTTCAATATTTAATGTTATACTAAGTATAGCCTGTTTTCGATTAAGGTTATTGTTGGGCATGATCATTTTAGATTTCTTCGTTAGTTTTTATAAATTATGAAATTTATACACGCGTGCATGTTACAGAAATAAGGGCCGGATTAAATTACAAATACCGTTTTGACTGTTCTGATAGCAAACTACTGTACGTATTTTATATTTTTAATATATATGCAATAAAATAATATTTACATGAACTCCTATCACACGAACTAATTTTGTCTTTCAAAAATCTAAATAGCCGACTGCTTGTATTTATCGGAATCATCTTAATAGATCTAACTTTTGTCCGCGAGTAATAGTGACTTTTTGCATCAATTCATACGACATATCCCTTAAGTCGTTGTTAACTCGCAGCTGATGTGTGGGCATAAAAATTAATGCTTCCTAAAGGCTCAAGGTAACCTATATCAAGGTCATCAACTGAATAAACTGAAACTTGATATGGTTAAAGTTAGCACAACAAAATTCACTGACGCAGTTTGGAAAGTTTGGAAAAACGACACAGAAGCAGATTAAAAATGAGTACATGGTATTCATTAAATCCAAAACCATATTTTTTTCGGTTCGATCTTGATGTCAGATTCAATGTTGTGAACATAAATACGAAATTCTTTCCAACAAGTTTTTAGTATTCTCTGGAGTCAGATAAGATAGATTTCCGGGAAAAATTTTAAAAAAATTGTTTTGAATTTAATAAATACCATGTATTAAAAGAGATGTTTAGAATATGATGACCAGTTTATACACAAAGGCACGAAGAGCGGTGATAAAACAGTGATAAAAAAATTCGTAAATTTTAGAAAATTTCAGGACATATTTTTTATAAAAATCTTAACAAAACCTTAATTTTCTATAGAAGCAGATATTATTTGCAGTAATATAAAGGCAGTCTTGGATGCAATTTTTGGTTTGGTGTTATACTACTCTACATATGTACCTAATATTTTACCTGGTTCCTGAAAATTAATTGGCGCAAGATTATTCTATTAGACTCCAAACTGATATATCAAATATAATTATTACTTAACATTTAAATGTTTTCTTGGTTATTGCATTTTAAAGAGTTAACTGAGGTGGTCTTTACTTGATAGAAATCCATAACAAAATAAAACACAAAAACTCGGTTGTGTGATTTTCACAAAATATTTTTATTAAAAAATAGTAACAATTCTTTCGCCAGCACTGTAGCTTCAAAACATTTTGTTAAAATCACAGAACTGAGTTTCTGTCTTTAATTTTAAAGACTTCCAAATTTGTTTTGCAATTTAAACTGCATATATTTTTGAATGTTTTCAATACAAATATTGAATCATACAATTAAAAAAAAACACATCTAAAATTGCAAATTACACATGTATTCAATTAATTAAATATACAGTTTCTAGTTTACTATTTCTACATATTTTACACGTTAGATTATCTACATTGCAATTAATTTCAAATTAGCAAGCCGAGACTGTCATATCTGATAAGTCAATTACCTCCACAATCAATTATCAGACATGCATATTTCAAAACTTGCCAAGATGGGAAACATAAAAAACATACCGGGTTTAAAGGTAAACACTTGTATTTGACATGAATTGGAATCTAATATTTAATTAGATAAGCTGAAGATTATAAGGCGCATTGTTCTTATTTTAATTAAATCTTATCCTCTTTGTAACTTTTTTACATTTTACAATGAGATTTAAGAATTAAACAATATGAATTAACTTTAATTACTAAGCATCAAAATTTTTAAATTCACGTTTCCTTTACTAACGAGGCAGAACGAATTTCTAAACTGAGTCAGATATTAATATTGTAACAAATATCTACTTCAATTTATGCATACAGTGGAAATAAATTCTTTCTAAAAAGATCTACCTATTTTTATTCTTGTAAAACTATTTTCATGGTCAAGAGGTTGACAAGTGAATAGAATTGTATCCTTACGGTACAAAACCGTATATAGTAATGGAAAATAATATATTAAATTCAGACGAATCTAATTTATATTAGTATTCTAAATATATATATGTATGTTTACTTGTTAGTCAGTTAATCTTTTCAAAAATAATAAAAACCTCCTTTTTGTATAACAAATTAGTAATTATATAATATCACGTATTTGTATACATATGTACATATATGCTTAACTGACCTTTAGTAGTAGATGTATAGGAGGACTAATCGTGGGTGGTTTCTTTTTCTCTTGATGACACAAACAGGATTTAATCCAAGGCATTTTTTGATTTATTCCCGTTATATTTCCAATTTTGTCGCGAAAATTGATAACCACTGTATTTAATAATTCTTTATCAAACGTATATTAAATGTGTCTTACTTTTTAAATTATACTTTGCAAGGTACTAAAATTTATAGCACGAAATAGGTTAGTTGCGAAAGCACTCAAATCGAAAAGCTGATGCCGGGGTTAAAATATAAGCTAGTTAAAGTGAAATATTTTTTAGCTCGCTTTGAACGAACCAAGCGTCCGAAACTCATTGTGATAGTGTGTGATTTGTTTTGATACACGCCGCCGCGTGGTGCTAAGCTAAGTAGGTTGCAGCGGACTATGGAGTGAAGCCAGAGTATAGCCGCCCTGATATTAAAGAGGGACCTCCGAAGTTCAGCGCACGGCTTCCCGGACGCGACTAAACACAGATCTGTCCGGAACAAGAGTGTCTATCTATTATGCTTGAGTATGAATGCAAGAGAGCAACAGAGCGAGCGAGCGAGCGAACTAAGCAGAATCCAAATCCTATAACTCTTGAATGTTCGATTATGATCAATTACGCACGTATCCAACAAAATTCTTACTCCTTATGTTAACCTATTGTTATAGATACATTGCAGAACTACAGCTGTTTCGGAAAGGGTAAGTGTAATGTGACAAGCTGTTTAACTAATTGGATGCGATTATCCTATTCAACTAATTCCACAACGTAAGTGCTGTTCTCTCCTTACTTCTCTCTTTCTATTCTTCAGTATAGAATGGTAGCGGTAATATAATATACACAAGAATATAAAATATACTTTTAATTAAAATAAAATACTGCTTTTGAAATAAATTAAAATCATCATCCATCTATTTGAACAATATAAAAATTATAAAATTATTATTCAATAGGCACAATCGTTTTTCACTCTATATATTTATAAATTTTAGAATTTCAAGAATCTGTTTGCAAATCACTGTGTTGTTATTTCTTAACTTGCAGTATATCAACATAGCAAATAAAGGGGTAACTTGGCTTATTTTATTATTAACATAAATTAATTAACATAGAATAATTTAATAATTGTTATATGTCCATGTTTGTTGATTGAGCTGTTTATTTTTTTGGAAGAATTACCGGTGTATAAAAGATTTACCCACTAGTTATTAAAATTTTTACTACGGGTTATTTTGCAAGGACAATATTAAGTTAGTAGATACACTCCGCGCAACATGAATAGGACCACCCGACTTGTTGCAAGCTTTCGGTGGTTTGAAAAACAATTCATTTACTAAAAATACAATGCAAGTTTGTAATGGTATGATATGTCAAATAATACGCATTATTGCGCAATAGTGCCTAACGTTATGCATTGGGTGACGTAAGTACCACATACATATAAAATGCACCGCGCCGGTTGGATACGACCAGTATTTAATAGTAAGCTACCGGATGAGTGTCGAGTTACAACGTGTATCCGGATAAACAAACATCTGTAATTAAGGGTATTGTGCAACGATGGGACGACAGAAGTGCTTAAGTATGGAAGAAATTGGAAAAATTAAAGCGTTCCATCAAGAAGGGTATTCCTCAAGGGCTACTGCAAAGAAAATAAGTCGATCACGCCAGGTTGTGAACAATTTTATTAAGGATCCCGAGAATTATGGAAAACGTTTTAAAGGGCGAACAACATCCGTTACAACTAAGAGAGAACGTCGAGCCATATTACGCGAAGCATCGAATTCGGCATCAACGGCAAGACAAATCGCGAATAACGTTGGAACGAATGCATCGGTAAGAACTGTACAGAAGTTACTGAAGACCTGTCCGCATTTAAAACGTTTGAAAATTAAACGACGGCCTCCTTTAAGGGAATTTCAGCGCACTGCACGTCTTCAGTTTGCTCGAGCAAAAATGGGGTGGACAAGAGAATGGCAAACTGTTATTTTCAGTGACGAGAAGAAGTTTAATTTAGATGGCCCCGATGGGTTTTCTTATTATTTCCACGATTTACGTAAAGATGAAGTGATTCAGTCACGAAGGCGAGCCGATGTTGGTTCAGTCATGGTATGGGGAGCTGTTTCCTATAACGGACCTGTTGATTTAGTAATAGTGAAGGGCAGACAGAATTCGGAAAAGTACGTCCAGCTGCTGCAACAGGTGAAAGACAAATTTTCCAACGTTATGGCAGGTGGGCCATTTATTTTCCAACAGGATAATGCCAGTATTCACACCGCGCGCATTGTTCGACGCTGGTTTCAAGAACAAGGCATGGAGGTTCTCGATTGGCCATCGCTCTCCCCCGACCTGAACATCATAGAAAATGTTTGGGGATGGTTGTCGCGTAAATTGTACTCCAATGCTACCCAATTCAGTTGCGCTGACGAACTAGAGCAGGCGCTGAAACGAAGTTGGGCGGAACTTCCCGTTGACTACTTGATAACCCTGTATAATTCCATTCCATCCCGACTATTTGAGGTTATAAGAAATAATGGAAAAATTACTCATTATTGAACAATAAAGTATTTTGTTATTGCAAACGAATCTTTTATTTTGTAGATTGGTCGTATTCAAGTGGCGTTTAATTACTCTACTTATTGTCATTAGTAACGTACATTTGCAATGACTTTTACAAAAATTATATTTGGTACCTACATACATCTTTTTATCAACCCTCTTATTTTCGAAAATAACAATTCCAGCGCGCTACCATGTTTATACCAACTACAAATGTCATATATGCAGTGGGTCCTATTCATGTTGCGCGGATGTATATTGTGTTGACCCATTACCGAAAAATGATTGCATCGCTAATAAAATAATAGACGGCCAATATTAATAATATTAATATGATAACTAGCCCTAAGCTGATTTTTTTTAAACGGTTATAAGTTGATAACTACATATTTATCTTAAAAATCAATATGTATGTAAACAATTTGTATAATAAATAAACTTAAAATAAACTTAAACTACATATATTTTCGAATGTTCTCAATTCAAATATTGAATCATATAATTTAAAAAAACCATCTATTATTAATTGCAAATTACACATGTATGCAATTAATTAAATATAATAATAATAATAATAATAATAATAATAATAATAATAATAATAATAATAATAATAACTTTATTGCAATTAATTGTACAAAGAAAGAAAAGAAATTGCAAACGTCATGACAGATACAATATATTGGGTCTGGGAAAAAGTTCGTGGCGTTTTTTCAGTAAAATTCAACTGGTCCCCGCATGGCGCGTGGACGAATTCATTTAAACTGAATATGCTCCATTATTATCGACAATGTTTCGCCATTTTTTTGGTAGATCCATGATCCCATCGGTGAAAAACTTCTGTGGTTTCTGGTCGAAAAACTGAATCAAGTAGTTTTCACAGGCTTCTTTTGAAACCAACTTAATTCCATTGAGAGAGTTCTGCAGAGATCGAAACAGATGATAGTCAGAGGGTGCTATATCCGGACTGTAAGGTGGGTGCATCAAAACTTCCCAACCAAACTCTCTCAATTTTTGACAGGTCATCAAAGAAGTGTGTGGTCGGGCGTTGTCATGATGGAAGACAACACCTTTCCTATTAATCAATTCGGGCCGTTTTCTTTCAATCGCCTGGCGTAATCTCTCTAGTTGTGCACAGTAGAGTTGAGAATCAATCGTCTGACCAGTTGGAAGTAGCTCGTAGTGGACGATTCCCCTCCAGTCCCACCATACACACAGCATCACTTTTTTTGGCGTCAATGTTGGCTTAGCGAACGCTTGTGACGGCTCACCATCCTTTATCCACGATCTTTTACGCTTCCGATTATCGTACATAATCCATTTTTCATCTCCGGTTATTAAACGTTTCAGAAACGGCTCGATTTCATTCCGTTTCAACAGCGCATCGCAGATGTTAATTCGGTCCATCATGTTTTTCACGCTCAACTCATGAGGAACCCATACGTCAAGCTTTTTTTTGTAACCAGCTTTGTGTAAATGGTTCAAAACAGTTTTGTGGTCAATGCCTAGCTCCATGCCAATATCGACACTGCTGATATGCTTATCTTGTTGGACTTTTTCAAGAATTTCATCAGATTTTTCAGAGATTGGACGACCGCAGCGTGACTCATCTTTCACATTGAAATTTCCAGAACGAAAGCGAGCGAACCATTTCCGCGCAACAGATTTCGATAAAGTACCTTCACCGTACACAGCACAAATTTTATCACAAGCCTGCGCAGCGTTCTTCCCCTTATCATA
This sequence comes from Dermolepida albohirtum, assembly GCA_031893035.1. Classification (NCBI taxonomy): domain Eukaryota; kingdom Metazoa; phylum Arthropoda; class Insecta; order Coleoptera; family Scarabaeidae; genus Dermolepida; species Dermolepida albohirtum. Next base: position 33,698 of record JAVIWB010002999.1, read on the forward strand.
ATAATATTGCAGAATATAGCGAAATTTCTCATTATTCTTCTCCATTTTCAAGTGCGAATAACTTTCCAACCACTGCACCGATTACAATGTTTCTACGCTCAAACTAACGTTCGGAAGGTCATCTAAAAAACGAGCCGTCGGTGGTGTCGCTATGACTTGTTGTTCTTTAGTTATCGGCAACCAATGCCATCTATCGGGAAAAACGCCACGAACTTTTTCCCAGACCCAATATTACATATGTGTTAAAACATATTCTTATACATCACATTCTTGCTGTAGAGAACCACGATTTATGTATTCAAATATACTGTATGGTTCTAAATCAATTAAGAAATCAGAACTCTTTTTTTAAATATTAAGAATATCTTAATTTCTTTTAATGATTCCGGTAAACTATTAAAAAATTTAATGGAAGAGTAGCGAAGTCCACTCTCTATCAGCGTTAGGCGGTGTTTGGGATAATAGCAATTAGTTTTTTGCCTGGTGGAATAATCATAAACAGCGCTGTATTCTTCAAACAGGTCTTTATGTATGTAGGCAAAAAGTAAGACCTCGAATATATAAATTCCAAAAATAGTTAACAAAAAATGTTTTCTAAATATGCCCCTACATGATTGATTAAAATTCAAGTTATATATTATTCTCAGAATCCTTTTTTGTGTTACGAAAATACGACTCATATCAGTACTACTACCCCAAACAGCGATGCCATACCTTACTCTGGAATAAAAGCATCCAAAGTATATAATTCGTAACGTCTGTTCACCAACGAGTTTCCTCAAGCGACGATCTCCAAAACATACACTTGAAAGGACTTTAGATAAATCATGGCTATGATCCTTCCATTTTATAAACTAATCAACCGTAACTCCCAACAAACGAACACTATTGTGTACGGGATATAAGGAATCGCCTAGTTCCACAGTAAGGAAATTCAGGAAAGGTATTGCATCTGAACAGTATTATACTTGTCTTCGATTCATTTACATACAGGTTATTATGTGCTAGCCAGTCCTGAACTGTTCCCAATACAGAATCAACGCTGTCAATTACCTGATTTAAAGGGTCGCCTGTGACCAAAAGCGTAGTATCGTCGGCATAATTAATTGTGATGCATTGCTTATTAGGTCCATGATCGAGATAATGGATATCATTAAAATACAATAGAAATAGAATGGGTCCGAGAATACTACCCTGCGGGACACCTCCGGAGATCATTAACTTATCTGAATAAGTATTATTACTATCGATATTTAGGCATACTGATTGTGATCTGTTAGTAAGATAAGAATTAAACCGAGAGAGGGCAGTGCCTCTTATACCATAGCGCCCGAGTTTACTTAAAAGTAATTTATGATCCACAGTGTCGAACGCTTTAGATAAATAAAATAAGCAGCCACATGGTAGTTTTTGTCATCTAAGGCATTCAGAACTTTTTCAGAAAAATCATACAAAGCGGTTTCAATGCTTTTACCCTTAGCAAAACCATGTTGATAAATTACTGAGCCATGTTTGAAAAGCTAACCGGTCTGTAATTTTCCAAATCATTAGGATCACCTTTCTTAAATAACGGAACAACCAAAGCATGTTTCGGGTAGTCCGGAAAAATGCCTGTAGCAAAGGAGTGATTAATTATATGGGTAAGTGGTCTTAAGTAACTATCCGAGCAAGACTTTAAAAAACTGATAGGTATTTCGTCTTGACCGGAAGATTTGGAATTACTCAATGAGCTAATGAAGGAAGAGAGTTCACTTTCGCATATTGGGAAGAAATAAAATGATGAAGAATTATTAGGAATTAGCTGAAGAAATTTGTATGATTGATTTAATGAAACAGAGTTTTGAAGGAATATTTTGTTCAACCTACAAGCAAGATTTCTGGGATTGTCGGCTTTAGGAAAAACGCGTTCGACGCTTTTACCCGAATGAGAATTAATAATACGCCACAGAGTTTTATTTTTATTTGTAGAATTAAGTAATTGCTGTTCGTAATAATTCTTTCTGTCCTGATTTACGGCATTGTCATATTGACTTTTATAGAATTTAAACGTATTTTTATAATCGTTATTGAAGTTACATATAACACGTAATTCAAAGACGTAATTTCTTAATTCAGTGACTTTTTTAGAAGGTTTAAAGGAATATTGTTTGTTATACACTTTTTTTAAAGGGAAATAAGAATTAAAATATGTCAAAAATATATTCAGAAAGTTCAAAAATTTTAGATTTGTGTCGCAGGCATCGCAGTATACATTGTTCTAGTCTTCACCACACGTATCCTCCACAAAATTCTTTATGGTTGAGTGTGTAATTACGCGAACCAATTTAAAGTGTTGCTGCTCCTCACCTACAGATAGGCATTTACAGTAGATCACCTGAGCTTTATGATCCGAAAAACCTGTATCCATTGTGAAAGTATGATACACAGAAAGGATATCCTTTCCAAATTCCTTCACCAAAAGAATGTTGTCCAAGCATGTTTCTAGTTTACTTTTTCTTCATATTTTACACGTTAGATTATCTACATAGCAATTAATTTCAAATTTGTATAGTAAATAAACTTAAAATAAACTTTGTAAAAATGTACCAACTATTATGTGTCTCGCTTTTGTATTTCCGAGCTGGGCAGATTTCGATTTTAATACTTATGCTCTGCTAACTTGTATGCCAATTTACAAATCAACATTATTAAATTTATTAACTGTTAGTTTGTGCTTTTGAATTTCTAGTTTATTAAATTCTTAAATATTAATTAATAATGAAATGGTAGTATTTACAAGTAGCCCATTAAAACTTTTTAAATATTGTGATGATCCACATACACAGGTAATCCTGTTAAGATGATTGGCAAAAAAGGTGGTTAAATTGAGTGGGAAATTGAAAGAAGGACGCTTTAATGGGAATTTTAAAAGACGCAGTTTTCAAAATTTTATAAATGCGTCTCAAAACAACAATGTTGAATTAAAGGTAGGTACCAGGAATGATTTCGCTATTTCAAATGCAATTCGAATAGGAAAAAATATTTTACCCTTTGGGGAAAAGGCGAATTAAATTTAATTAGTTTCTCACTGGAGACGAAACGTGAGTTTATCATTAAAGTGAACTATTGAAACAAGAGTCTTAGAGCTCCAGCTAATCAAATGTGTAGAGTCACCCCTTCAATAAAATAAGAGCAACCATTCTTGGGACTGTAGGGGAATCACATTAGGAACACTGTCTCAATTTTTTGTTTTCAAGTTGAAATCTATTGATTGAGATGAACTTATAGTAGTTGGAAACCATTTTCATGAAACCGTCGAAAAAATATTTTTACAGCGGATTAATGAAGTGATTGAAACGGTATAATACCTGTATTCAAATAGGAGTAAATTAATTGTTGTTGTTACTTTACGTTTCACTTTCGCTTCCATGACGGAAATATGGGAACGGCCGCCGTATATAAATAATTCGAAGTTAGGCCAACTATCAAATTGTCTTAATCATGAATAAATTACTGTTAGAGAAATTTATTATGCATAGTCTAATAAAAAATAAATTGCTAGGACACCAAATTAAATGTATTCTGAAACATTACTTAGGCGTATTCTACTTATTATTCTTGTTTGTATTTTTTTAATACACATTGTGCGATTTTCACAGATTCTAATAATGCTAATATGTATTTTCATAGCGTCTTTTATTACAATTGTTTTAATTTGCGAAATTTTCATAAGATAATAGATACACATTATACTTTACGTTTAGAAGAGCAACGTTTAGAATGCCGAAATAACTCAATAATACTTGAAAGCTAGAATTTAGTGCGTATTGTTTTTATAAACAATTTACTTTGTCATCGAAATAGAAAATAATAAATATCTGAAATATATGCAGACACTCCATTTTAAGGAAGCTTTGATAATGTCACATGCACTGTACAAAAGTGAAGTGAAATATTCTCGGCTTGTATATGATCTACTAGCTGTCATTTACTATTACATTTAACAAGTTTCATTAAAGTTTGAAATAAATAACTTTCTTCCAATTACGAATACGGACAAAACTGAGTAACAATATTTAAATATGATCGTACATCGATTAAGGATATCAGCATCCTGGAACACCAAAATCAGCCACAACATATGATAGCGAAAAATTTATTCATGTGCAGGAGCTGATGGACATTATAAAAGTCTCTGATGAACGAACAAAGTGCATTTTACACGAACGTTTTCAAATGAAAAATTTCTTAGACGATAGGCTGAAAACTGAACAAAAACATCAAACCAAGTCAAAACAGTGTTTGGAGCTTTTTATAAAGTGATTTTTCTGGATTTTGCATTATTTCATAGTTGCCAAACAACTACATCGACTATGGAAATAATAGCTACTACTTTCTGGATTGCATTCGGTGTAGTAGTACTGGTCGACTATGCTAAGGAAATTTAGTTAGTTTCTCCTCAATCTAAAATATTTTAAAGAATAGTTTCATGCTCCTTCAGGAGTCTGCTTTGCATAATATTTAACATCGGCACACTTCCACTTTTATTTTATGAGGCGTCCCATTAAAGGAACTCTGCATATTATTTTGAAAAATTCAATTCAAAATCATTTACATCAACACAAAGCTTGTCTACGAAAAAAGGTACAGGTTTGCCTCCATACTATTTCACTCTTCTTGCCATAAAAGTGTAGAATAGGCTTAAACAAAAGATTATTTTATACTGAATAATATCACTTTCAAAGTACCTGGTATGCTAACTTTAATAGACAAAGAATGTAATAAAGCCTTACGCGAACAATGGACTAATTATTTTAATCGTGTAAAAATATGACTAATTAACATTCTTATATGTAATGGTAATTATATTATAGAAAAGTTAAGAAAAAATATGGCAAGCAGATGACATTCAAGATCATATATGGGAACCAATCATGATCATAAAATGATGATATAAATATCACTGAGTATAATGTCTGCCACTCTCAACCCAGATCAATACCAGATCAAAATGAGGTGAATACAGGAATATTAATTGCAAGATTTAAGATCTGTAAAAATTTCGGTACTATGAATTCTAATTTGGGGCCTATAGGAACATTGATACTTAAAAATTTAATTTTTTTACATATTTAGTGAAAAATGCAGCGACTGAAATTTATTTAAATGCATGATGTATTAATACCTCATATGCTTATGTAAAATACGAATGAATTTTTGAAACTCAGTTAAGCATTAAACAAAAATGTAATATGTAGATACATAATTAACCTTAACACTCGTTATATAAATATATAGATAAATTAAAACTTGATAAGTTAGTCTTTTAAAAAGACGATGTGTACATGTCCAGAGAGTTTGATATAATCCATTATATTTTGATCTTAATTATACTTTCATTATAACTGGAAAATATATATGTATTGACAGTTTTATGGTTTATATTAGTTATGTGTACAAATATCGCAAATATGTATGTTGCCAATCAAAAACATTAAAGCACAGAAGATGCTAATGTTAACTCCATTTTCTTAATAACTTACTCTATCAGAATCTCTAATTTTCATCAAGTTATATGAGATTACATACTATATTTGCACAACAAGACGTTGCAACGCCGTACGATATTCTCGTAAACTTTGTACTGTTTTATAAAGCAAGATCAATTCTACCAACAACTGGAGTGAAGTATTAAAAGTTCAAGATTGTTTGTTTTTTTAATATATTAATGAAAACAGCTTTACATCAGCCTCAAAAATTCATTTTAATCATTATAATACAAAAGCACAAGCAACTCTAAATTTAAAATAATTGTATTATCGATAGTTTAGTTAATTGAAAATATTAAGCAAAAGATATACTTTTTAACATTGCTTTAAGAAGGATAATGTAAAATACATGCGTATATTTGTAAATAACAATATTATATCTGTATGCTATCTGTATACACTTTATTATTAATAAATAATTTATTTAGTGGTAATAATAAAATGCATATTGTATTTCGCATATTCTAGTACTTTAGTGCATATTTTGTTTGTCATTTATATATTTTTAAATTTTCTCTTGTGAATATTTCATATTGCTAAACAATTAGATTTGACTAATATTTATCTCGAAAGTTTATTATTAATTATCACTTAAATTACAAAATTTTAAATATTTTAATAATAATTATAAAAAAGTATTTATTTTAATAGAGATATTAGCTTTATTAGGTATTTATACGTACATGTGTTAGTCTTATTGACCGCAAATTGATAAGTAACATATTTTATACAACAATTTTAATAAATTCTGAGAAATCTAAAGAATGTGTGAAAAAGATATGTCTATATATATATATATATTCATAATATATATATATATATATATATATATATATATATATATATATATATGTTCGTAAAAACTTGTCGAGATAAGTTTTTAGAGTGTTTGTAGGAATTTATTTTCTAAATAATATTTAAATTAATTTAATCTTATATAAAGCCACAGTGGATTTTTTTTGGAGTGCCAAGGAGAACTTTAATCCTTGGCACTCCAAACAATAAATCCACTGTCGCGGCTACGGCGA
>JAVIWB010003000.1:0-41673 GCA_031893035.1 Dermolepida albohirtum
CTAATAACACTGACCAATAAACTTCAGCTGTTGGTTTTGACACCAAGTAACGTATACTAATTTTTAAACAAATCATAGAAACATTTATTTTAATAAAAAGTAGATGGCCAAGTTAGTCCTAATTTCGCCAAGATTTTATTGAAAAGAATTTTCATCCCATACGGTATTTAAAATGTTTGCAATTATAAATGTGATGTAATATTACTTTGTCCCTCATAAACTACATCCATAGTCACTCATCTTTAACGTCCAACAGTAATATGTTAACATTGCAGGATTTTATTTACTCTGGCATCGTTTTTCTTTTGCCAAAACGTTTTAGTGAAATTGTTCGTCTCATCACTAATGTCGCCTATAGTTTCTGAACGAAAGTCAAGTGGGAATATCTAACGTTCAGTTTAAGAAACTTTGCAACTAGCACTGTGAAATGCTTGTATTGTGTTTATTAGCAAAGTTTTGTAATTTGCTGCTTTTTCTCCATAGACCATAGACACCCATTGAGTTCTTTTCCACGCTAATAATTTGCTTTCAAATTTTCCCTTACTTACTATTTCTCGTACCTGAAGTCCAATAAAAATACTTTCATTCTGATCTCCTTCTGTTATTTAACTTTTCTTAACGTCATTTCAAACCATTACCTTCTTGATCCAGTGCAGTCTTTCGTGAGCTCTAGTACCGTGCAGAGGCGGTATTATGATCTTTACTGTTTCCACTAAAGGCCGATGTTATACATTGCCTTTTCTTGGTATAAAGTTTTGCCATAGTTGACCCTTCTGCTGAATGTAATGGATTTTCCTGTTATGACTGTTCCAAAGACAAAAAGAAACAGCATTTGGTATAACTTGATTGCATACTCTAAACAATTCTAAAAACTTTAAATCCACACAGACATTCCATGAATAGTCTTCATACTTTATCTTCTCTAACAAAATTCTCTGGTTTTCATCAGTTCCCTTAATAGAAACAGAATAATGTTATTAGAATGGAGGGGTCAAAAATTTCTCTTACTTATGTAACAGAACTTCTTTTAGACTGTCCTTTGACGAATCTAATGAACTTGGATCACGGCGTATAGGAAAAGCTTCAAAAAGTTTACAAATCAGTCAGTGCAGTAGACCAAATTGCCAGCTATGCTATAGAAATCAAGAAGTTACTCAATGCTAACGCTTTTTGAATACACTGTACTTGCTGTTTAAGTTTGTCAGTTACTGATTTAGGATAAAAACTTTGTTGGTCACTGTAATTGATAGCTTGAAATGTATACAGGATCACAAATTTATGTTTTGCGAATGATTTAACTATTTAAGTGATTTCTGTAATGGAATAAAATAGAGTATTGTTTTCAGCATTTAATGCTTTTTATTGTTGAAAAAATGCAGTGCAAACGGCAAAAAAATATGTAGTGTTTACTTACCGTAGGAATATTAACCAGTTGCAAATTGTTTACTAAATTTAATGCTTGAAAAAGCACCAGCTCCAAATCTAGCAAATTTTCGAGATAAAAATTTGTCTTGAAAATTCTATGCATTAGTTGATCAAGCTCAAAGAAAGGCGGTAGTTGATAAGAAACACCACTAATTTATACTATTGCGTTACTATAACATCAAAATAAAATATCAGAAAACATTGCTGTTGCAATTTATCCGCCCTTTATGGTATTTTCGATTGTTTTTGCAATTTTAATATAGAGTTAAAGAACATATACAAACAAATAAATGTAAGATTATTTTCCAGGTATCTATTAGCAATCCCTATTTATTTAATGGCTTTGCTGCATTATATTTGTGATTATCAGCTCTACTTTGTAGAGGCAAACGCATTCTTACTTAATGGCAAAAATTGAATTTATGAAAAGTAATGTAAAGAAGCAAAGTGTTTGCATTTCATGTGCCAGTTCACATTCAAATAAAAATACAATCCATATGTTCGAAATTTACAACTCTCTTACACAAAGGAACTTTATAAATTAGTTATAGTTCCTACAAACAACTACCGTTTGGTCAAAGGACATAAGTTGTATATTTCAGCAAAACAATTCAACAAAAATTGACATTTCCGCTTTAAACAGATAACGGTGCTTTTATTTTAAAACCTTTACCTTGTAGTAGGGACAACTAGATCAGCGATAACCAAGAAATACAATCGAGTGAGTTATAAGAAGGCTCGCTGGCAAATTGTTTTTGACTGTTCACCTGGTACCAACTCGTAATACACGTTATTCCGAGTATGAAATAAAATGTTTTAACGTATTATATTGTTCATATGTATATCCCATAGGTATTTATATTAACAATATTGAATAAATTAGAAATGAATATGTAAATATGCTCTTACTATTAAATTCTTTGTTTAAGTCCGTATATACTTATTAAGATATGTTGCCTGTCTTTTGTTTCCTAGTTTTTAAGAAGTAAAATTATTTTTAATAATTTAGCGAACACTAATTTTATTCTGTATATCAATGCGTCCTGAAAATTTCCCTCCGTAAAGAAATTTGGGCAACTAGAAATAGTCTCTTGTTTGTTCTCATTTTCATATATTCAATATATAGGGTTTTGCAACAGTAAATTCCAAGCTTGAAATGGTCGTCACGTAATGGTAGAAATACCAAATTGTTTGCAAAGAAATTATTATTATTTCTTTAGCTTATGGTAAAATACGGATCAAGGCAGAGGAAAAGGTATAAAAAGAAGACAATACAAACATTTATATAAAATGAAAAGACATATGTAAACACAGACTAATAGAAATCAGAGCTTCAGATTAAGATTTTGGGGCCACCGAACTGCTTCAGGTATGACGTCTACTTGTGTAGCACATGGCCGCATCTACCGTCGATATCTATTGCGAGGTACTCATCTCTGACATGATAGATCAAAAATGTGAGGAGATTGCTTGGTGTTAAACAAGAACTGCCGCTCATCTGAAACAAAGTCTCACCATTCAGCCATCAATGATTTCGATTTTCGATTTAACGAACAAATACGGTATTAGTAGTATCTTCATGAATTGCCAGAGTCGGGTTTTTTGTGACCTTATCATATTCTCCGAACAAGATCCTGTGTTGCCGAATGTGATGAATCAATATGGCTAAAAACGGGAAGCCAGTAGTTTGGAGTAGATTTCTCAGTCCCGGAAACAATGTGCATGATTTGGTTGAGAGCAGAATCCACTCCATTCGTATGTGAGCTATTTAGCGAGCTGGAGATGCAGTATTTGTTGTGAAAAATTCGAATCTTAGTGCAGAAATTCGCAGAGAAGCTGCCCCTGCTCGCCACGATATCCGAGCAAGTTTGTAGAGGATGTTATTTTCCTTTGTAGTTTCGTAGCGATATTGGACAAGTGTTTTATATAGGAAACTGTCATGTCCAGTGTGTCCCTAAGATATTTGGGGTACGGGTGGTGGGGCAGAATAGTGCCATTAAGGGTTACTTGTAGTGTTTTATGGGCTAATTGGTTATTCAAAAAGGAGCAGCATGTCAGAGTTCTGTCAGTGCTTGGTGTGAGACGGCATTGTTGGAAGTTATACACTCAGTTTTCGTAGGTCTTCAGTGAGACTGTCATCAAGGGCATCTATGCTGGTACCCTGTGATTGTATGACAATACCATCCGCATAAGCGAATTTGCGGTATGTTGTCTCAGAGATATCAGATATGTACATCTATATATAAAAGATGTGGGGCCAACACGGAGGCCTCTGGAAATTTGTTACTCAGAATTTTAGTAATAAATAAAATTCCTCCCATGAATATTTCATTTTAAAGATGTTAGATAAAATATTATGGTCTAGCTGGCTCTATATCTGCATCTTAGGGCTTTCAGGAATTTATACTCCGTACACGCTTTCCACACTATATCGTGTACAGGTGTGAGATCTACAATGAATTGGGGTTCTATCTTGAAAGGGAGAATCTTGTGAAACTCAAATATGGCTATCACCATTCTTTAAAAATTATGAATGGCATTAGAAAATGCATTCGCTAGAATGTTTCAGATGATATATGCTATCGATTACTTCAGTTCTTCACAGGTAGTACCTTTACTTGGAAATAACCTTCATTTGACTATGACGGTAACCAATATCAGCTGCTGTGGTATGCCTGTAATTTTACAAGAGCATCAAGGATTCGATTTATATTTAGAATACAGAATGTATGTAAAGAGTTTTCCAATAAGGACTTGATAACTTTTTTTCAAAATAAAATGCAGACCATTTGAGATATTTCAAAGACTTTATTATCGGGTTGAAGTACAATCAAAACATTTATGAATGGAATTCGACTTCGTTCATATGGCCACCGTGGGCACGTTTGCAGTGGTCGATTCGTTGGACCCAATTTTCGATGACTCGGCCACACAATTCGGCCGAAGCGGCTGCTATTTCGCGTTCAATGTTGGCTCTGAGCTCTTCCAACGTTGTCGGCTTGTTGGCATAGACCAATGACTTGACGTAGCCCCAAAGAAAAAAGTCTAGAGGCGTTAAATCGCACGAATGAGGCGGCCAATCGACTGGTCCATTTCTTGAGATAACACGCTGATCAAACTTACTCTTCAATAAATCGATTGCAACGTGTGCTGTGTGGCTTGTGGCACCGTCCTGCTGAAATCACATGTTGTCCAAGTCAATGTCTTCCAATTCGGGCCAAAAATAATCGGTAATCATGGCGCGATAACGATTACCATTCACAGTAACGTGACAATCATTATCGTCGACGAAAAAATATGGCCCTATGACGTCGCCGGCATGCAAACCGCACCAAATAGTTATTTTTTGTGGATGAAGTGGTGTTTCATGAAGCACATGTGGATTTTCACCCGACCAATAACGCATATTTTGCTTATTGACGAACCCATTGAGCCAAAAATGAGCTTCGTCACTGAAAATGATTTTGCGATGAAATTGATCATCTTGGCGCATCTTTTCCAGAGCCCAATCGGAAAACGTACGCCGCTTCAAATGGTCCATCGTGTTCAATTCTTGAGTCAGCTTGATCTTGTATGGGTGTAAACCAAGATCTTTACGCAAAATTCGCCATAAAGTGGTCTGGGCAATGCCCAACTCTTGAGAATGCCGTGGAATTGACTGATTTGGATCATTTGCAACATCGTTTCAACGGCAGCGATATTTTCGACACTTCGACCAACCCGTTGTCTCACTGGCATGGCAACATCACACAACGAATATGTAGACTCAAATTTTTGCACTAAACTTGTTACTGCCTGTCTACTAGGGCGAGAATTACGACCGAAAATCGGAGTTAACGCTCTTAAAGTAGCGGTCGCCGACTCCGAATTTCTGTAGTAAATTTTTATAATTTGCAGACGTTGTTCGTTCGTGTACTTTACCATGATGAAAATGTTAAGTTTACTGAATAAATTGACAGTGACAGTTCGATGATTAGTGAAAGGGTGCGTTCACAAATTGAATTAAAATTTGTCAAGTCCCTATTGGAAAACCCTTTACATTTGCGAATGCGTTAAATTAAAGTTAATGCAAGTGTATTATAAAACTCAAATTATGTCCTAGTCAATTTTATGAAAATATTGAAGACACTATATTTTAGTCTAAATACACTCCATCTGTCGCGCAATGTTCATATATTTATGCTAAACTGCAAAATTTGCATATGCTATTTACGAATAGATGCGAATATTAACAGCCGTAATTGGAATGAAATATTGTGTAATCTCCTATTAACGGAAACACAATTTTGCACTTATGCATGTATATATGAGACGTACAAGCTTAGTAACTCAAGATTTATCTACAATAGCGAGACCTTTTATATACGTGTCACTTTGACGAATTTATAATTTAAAATCAATAAACATTAAAGTAGATACCATATATCTATTATTATCTATTTTGTTGTTATTATTATACTATGATTCCTACAAAGATAATGGCATTCTTTATTATATACGAGATATTTCATTTAGAGCGTAAAAACAAAAAATGGAAGTGAAAATATATTCGTAAATTTATTTATATTTTTCTCTTCAAATAAACAAAAAGAAACTAAAATTAATAGTAAATGGAAATGTTTATAGAAGTGCTTACACAATAACTAAAAGTTATAAAAAACATTGCAGAGTTAAAAATAGAGCATAACAATTAACTTCATAATATACAAGAGCAATTCCTTTATAACTACACCTACAACCAACAACCAATCATCAAGCTCAGAAGTATTACTGCAGATAATATTGGGTTATCAACTAAGTACTTCCGGTTTTGTAGTATAAAATAAAACACTTTTTTTTATAAACAAAGAATAGTTTTTAATCAATTATATATTTTCCATTTTGTTCAATGACTTTTGATATCTTTCTTTCAGCTGCATGATTCCGCACTCATAAAATTTCTGGTCCTTACCAGCAAAAAACTGAACCAGGTGCAGGTGAAGGTCATCGTCATTTGTGAAAGTTTTAGCATTCAAAGAATTCTGCAAACTTCGAAATAAATGGTAATCAGATGGTGCTAGATCAGGGCTGTATGAGTGATGTGGCATCACTTCCCAGCCAAGCTCCAATAGTTTCCCACGAGTTGCCAAAAATGTGTGAGACCTTGCATTATCTTGGTGGAAAACTACACCTTTCCGATTTGACAATTCTGGCCGTTTCTCTTTGATTGCTTCATCCAGTTTTATTAATTGTTAACAGTAATCATCAGAATTGATAGTTTGGTTCCTTGGAAGCAGCTCAAAAAACACAACACCTTTGTAATCCCACCAAACTAACAGCATGATCTTTTTTGGATGCAATTCAGCTTTCGATGTGGTTTGAGCTGGTTTATCGTGTTTGCTCTATGATCGTTTTCAAACTTACTGTTACTCTACAGGACCCATTTTTCATCACCAGCGATGATCCGTTTTAAGAAAGGGTCGGTTTCATTTCGTCTAAGGTGCGTATCGCAAAAGTTGATTCTTTGTTAAATGGATTTTTTTTCAATTCGTGAGGTACCCAAATATCAAGCTTCTTAACTAGCCCAAGCCATTTTAAATGTTTTTGAATTGTTGTGTGCGAAACATGTAGCCCCTCCGCAACCTCTCGAACAGTTATATGACGATCCTCTTCAATTATGGCTTTGATTTGGTCATCATCAACTTCAGTAGGCGGACCAGAACGTTGCTCATCTTTGAGGGAAAAATCTCCAGAACGGAACTTTTTATACCAATTCTGACACGTGCGCTCTGTTAAGCAATTAGTACCATAAAATTCACATATCTTTTTGTGAGCCGCAGCAGCTCTCTTTCCTTTACGGAAATAAAATAGTAGAATATGTCGAAAATGTTCGTTTCTGTACTCCATTTAAAATTAACCCACGACTAACAGGTTTAATAAAAATCACTCACTACTTGCTTCTGAAGTTACGTCAATGTGACTAGTATCACGCGACAAACGGTAAAGTACAGCACTAACATACGTTATACAAAAAATAAAGCAACGCTCTCTATCAGTAAAAACCGAAAGTACTTATTTGCCAACCCAATAATAATATAATTGTAATAACGGTTTATTTGCCCAACAGATAAGTATCCAATACCAGAACAAAACATATTAAATACATATAATACTTATTAAACGTTACAACGTATAAAAATAATTATACGCTATTATTTTTAACTAATTATTAAATCAAAATAATACTAAATTAATTAAATTGTACGCAGATTTAAAAACGTTATAACATCGATTTAATAAAGATTACAGAAAAATTTTAATCTGTTTTTTCCAATCTTCTAAAACAACATTAAGAATGTCAAGTAGAAACGAACATTCAATACCACGTGCAGGATAAACGACAGTATGTTTGAAATGAATTTTAAAAACTTTCCCTGCATTCCTTCCGAAATATTTGAATAAGTAATATAAAGAGGAGATCATACTGATGAAACAGCCAAATCTAGAGATAGCAAGAGCAAAATGAATAAGTAATATATATCGAATAGGGACAAAGCCCAAATACAACGTATAACAATACATAAAGCTTTTAATGAAGAGGAAACGAAGGAGTTAATGTGGTCGAAAAGTGCTACTTTGGTATCAAATGTAACTTCACGATTTTTAACAATAACAGGATGTTAAAAGGAATGGTTTGATACTAGTACATAGACACATATCTAAACAAGAACTGACCCGAAGAGTGAAAGTAAAAATATTACATTTAAAAACATTCATCTCCAGTTTATTTATTCCACACCAGGATTCCATTGTAGCAATTTGGTTCTGAAGAAGGAAACAATCTTCGATCCCAGATTACTTCCTTGTGAAACATAAAAGTAGGTGAAAAATAATCAAAATGATGGCAGAAAAAATCTTCATATTGTTTTCTATCAATCAATTGTGTCGACAAGAGGGTCGTTAAGGCAGTATAAAATCCAGTATAGGTTAGTTTACTAAATAACAAACCATGATCTATGCGGTTCAAAGCTTTAACCAGTGTACGCAATAACCCTTGTTAATTTCTATGTAAGCATTTTGAAATAAACTGAATAAAAGTTATAAAGTTACTGGACGATGGCGCACTAGTTAACTCTGGTTTTCCAATAAACGGGATCTTAGCGGCCGAAAAATATTCACATAGATAAAAATGTAAAATATTTCATCAAATCTTTTGGTGACGGTATAAGATCGATAATTTTCAGTTAAAGTTTCTTTTATGAACAGAGCACCCTTTAGTGATTGTCCAGTAATCAGGAAAAGTTGATGAAAAAAGAGTCAAGTCGAAAAAGGAAGTTAAAGGAGTAAACAAAAGAAGAGACTCAGTTTCATGACCCACAATATTGTCTTTTTTAATTATTGAACCGTCTGAAGCACATCAACCTTAGAAAACCATATAATATTAAGAGCTAATCAACAGATTCCGTTGAAGCAGCAGATGTAGGTTTAATAGTATAGTGACTGAAAGCACCGTGGGAAGCCTTCTACAAGTGGGTATGTTAAAGTTACATCTACACTTATTTGGGCATTCAGCAAATGCTATCTTTGACAAATATAACAATCAACGTTTCTAGACAGTTATGTTAAATGTAAATTTAGAAATAAGAAAACACTTTACTACTATCTCCAGCATGCATGAGAACTGTTGAATATAATGTGGATATGATGAATTTCTTCAAAAGAAAGTCTAGAAATTTAAAAATTTAATGTCACTTCTTCTAGCTAATAGCATGCTATTTACGTATATTATATTCGAACAACAAAAAATTCAGTGCTTTGTTATAAGTCTATGCTCAGTTTGATCTTTTTATTCTAATAACAATTGCTTATATAAAATGAATGTTCTGCAATCACTAGAATTGATTTTAGAAAATATTTTTAAGTCGCGTAAGTTAAAATTGTGCAGTCCAAAGAATTAGGCGATATATTAGTGCAGATATTGAATATCAGCGGGCTCAAATTAGATCTTTGGAACACTCCGGAAGAAAGAACGCGTTGTCTAGAAAAAAATCATTGTAACATATACGGCTGACTAGTTTCGATAAATATGATGAGCCGAAGCACATGTTGACTTTAACCAAGAAATTAACAATTATATTTTACAGGAAAAATTGCCCTGAAAATATTTTATGGTATTTGGAGACAAAACGAAAATGGGAAAATCTTGTACGACTACATCTGTGATTTACTGTCACAGTGTCAGATTATTGACATACAGTCAGAACAAGAGAGATCCCAAGAGTAGCCCTTATCACGTAGTTTTTAAATTCACTCGTGAAATCATTAGAATTCACAGCTTGCTTCCAATATTCAAACAAGATCGTACTAATTTTGATGTCTAGCCACGAAAACTATAACATTCCAATTTCGCTAAAAGTATGCTACTTTATTCAGAGTCAAAAGTCTTGGTTAGATCACACATTATATCACGGAACTTCTTCAAAGAAACTTTAAATAAGATTTGTTATCAATACAACAGCTTCTATCATTGATTTACCAGTACGAACTCCAAATTGGTTGGCTAGAACGTTATTTTTTCTAAGACGTTGCAGACTGCAGTAAAATTACGGTCTCTAAAAGTTTTGATGGAACAAGTAGGGTTCACAGGATCTTCAGATTTATATATGTGCTATTTTTGTATACTTTCATATTGTCTAGATGGAGCCTTGTTGAAAACATGCGTTTATTAGATCGGCGTGAGGTTCAGGTAAGCAATCTGCACACTCGTCCGTACAATTCTCAAACTCGAATAATAATTTCAACAGCTGAAACTATTCATTCTCGAATTACTTCTACTTTAATTGTAGTTGATAGTCTTCCGTGAAAACAATATATATATAAAAACAATGGGATATTGAGGAATAAAAGTAAGTGTTTTAGTATTATTTTAATATCTTCTTATGATATAGCTACTGTTGAATTTCTTCGGTAATTTATATTCCTTACAAATATAAACAAATTCCGTTTACCTTCAACAACTGTAACGCTCTTCTGGCTTTTAATTGAATTTATATACATTTAAAATTATTTGAACTATTTATAAGATTAGGCAAATAAATGTTCTTAAATAGCAGTCATTATGTAATACAATAACAATTTTCTCAATAAATTACTGATTTTCCAATTTCGTCGTTTCATTAATCTCCTCGTCAACCATAGTAAATTTCGCAAACTTATTGTAACTTCCCATTTATGCAATCTCAACACAAAGATCAAGAAATCAGCAATACTACCCTCCATCGACAAATCAGTCGTCTATTCATATGTCTGTTTGTTGTCCTGTCATTGTCGATATAGTAATCAAAGTTTCTGTTCGGAGGGTGGCGTTGCAAGACGGTTACAGCGAAGGTTGTCCGTGCAACGTGACAAAGAAACACGTTCGCTAGGGGAACAGATGCTTTCTGCAAAACTTTGCAGCTCGTTTAACTTAAGAACTCCACTTGGAAAGTTAAAACAGCTCAGCGGACAGTTTAGAAACTAGTAAGAGTGAAGAATAAAATTGAAAACAGCTTCGCTTGAAACTCCACGATGTTGGCGTCGTCGTTTTCTTGCGAAGGCAATGGGAGTGGAGCTTAATTGATTAAATGAATCAGCTACAAACAGACTGCAATAAAAGCGAATGTTACTTCTGGTCTGCTAGAAGAAGGAAAATTAAGATAATAGTTTCTATTCAAATGCATATTAGCAAATGAATCGTAAGAGAAGTTAGATATTGCGAGAGGAAAGAATGCAAATTGGTATAATACTGAACTATTAAAAGAATAAACACTGAATTCAAAGTATCTAATAATATCTTTTCCGAAAGCAAATTTGCTTAATTAAAAAACTGAAAAAATAAAACAAACAGCCACAACACGATTAATATAAAATTCTACGTAATGTAAATTATGCAGAACATTCATAATCGGCAAAATGCATTACTTTTAGCTGAAGATTAAATCTCAAGACTCAGGCTACTACTGCTAATAATAAAAGAAATAAATAAAGACAAGTAAATCTGCTGTAATTTAGGTAATGAATAATGAAAACGCATATCCCATATTACTTTTTATTTAACGATTTCTAAATATTGGAGCTCGTTAATCAGTTCTCCATAAAATCAAAATCTAAAGAACTAACAAAGCAAGTGTAGGTAACACCTAGAAGTAACATGCATCACATTACGGAGCTTATCTATTCAATAGATTTCGACTAACATAAAATAAATACCCCCACGCAGGTTAAATAAATGATTAGACCTAGCCCATAACTATGATACAAGAGATTTTGAAAAATTAACAATTTCTTAAAACTTAAAATAATTTAGAGTCAATTGTATTACAACTCTTAGGCATAGGAATGTAGCGTGAATGAGACTACGCATCAGTTCTTTTCCTTTTGTATGACACTTTGACAACCTAAGGTAATGAAGTCCAAATTTGAAATTTCGCATCACAAGGTAGGGAATAGATTAATCATCGTTTGCGTAACTGAGAAAAGATCGTGTCATGACTAAATGTCAATCTAGCAATGTCCTTGATATAACCGCATCTGACAGATTGGGAGATTTATTAAAGCATATTGTGTCTCATTGTATTTATAGCGAAGCTTTCATCCTTGCCCCATAGGATTTTCAAGAAATGCTTTTTCGTAACACATAAAATATCTTCATCCTAGATCAAAAGAATTTTTGCTCGAGTACGCTAAGGCTCATAATACTCTCGTCTAATCTGTCCTTGATCACAATACATAGACGATGCGCTTTCACATATTTGGGAACCTCTAGGATTGCTATAGTTTCAGTTTCAAAGATATATAAGCTATTGGTAAATTTAAAACCACCACAGCCATCTCATGATTTTTTTTGTAATAAGTGCCTAATTGGATCCTAAGTTTGTCAGTTGGTCACGGTTACAAAAGCAAGAGAATGTATTTGGTTTTTGCAAAATATTACATGGCCTTGCTACTAACTCCTCCCCGTCATGAGATGAGAAGCAGTTTTGATTATTCTGTTTCAACAGTGAAGGGTACCGAGAGAAGTGTCGATTACTTCCGAAAAAAGAAACGATTAAAAAATCGTACAATGGTGGAAATGATTCAAATCGTCAATTTCTCTAGAAAATTTTCTAAAGTCGAGACCACCTCTTTATCTTGACGTTAATATACATTCTTTGTCTGTCCAACACAATTACTAGCATAAATATCAGATATATATTGTATATATATATATATATATATATATATATATATATATCTAATGGTGGTGATATGACCTAAATTAGACACGAACTTGTACAGCTTGATGATTGATTGTTGTAACAGTAGTATATTATATTAGCATGGTTGCGATATATAAGGAATGTCCTGCTTGAATCAAAAGACGACGAGTATGTTATTATTCGGTGATGATGATAGAGGGTATGCTATCGTATGGAAATTATCTCTTCCTCTATCTTAGCTCGATTACTTTGAAATAATTTTCATACAATAGCATACCCACTGTCACCGACTAATAATACATTCGTTTATATTCTTTCAACCATTACATGATTGGGAGTAAACAGGATATCCTGTTGACATCACAACAATAGCAATGGTGAATACTCCACCTTAAAACTGTAGTATCTAAACTATTGTTACAACGAGCAATCATTAAACTGTAAAAGTCTGTTTCTAACTTGGGCAATATCACTAGAGTTTCGGGTACTTCAAATCTAAAGCTAAATTCCAACCTTTTCGGCCAATCTTCGGTTAACGTCTGACCAACTTTATGATTGGATTTAAAGTTATACATTTATATAATAGCATCGTACTTTACAACAATATAGAAAACTATGGAATTCACAAATTTTCATGGTGGAATAAATTAAATACTGCAGATGTAAAAATACATTCGTAAGTAAGTTTCTTAGTAAATATTCGCCCACTTTCGTTAGAAATGTATATCTTAAGAGTTCTTATCTGCAAATCCTTTCAAGAAAATCAACCATCACCAGGTAAGCGTCATTCATTGCAGGCAGACTGCGGGATTATAAATTTGTACTACAAGACGAATCAATTCAAATAGTTCAATCGATGTCGAACCTTTGCCGTTTCCAGATTATTATCTGCGGCCTTCCGCAACAGCTCTTCACGCACAACATCCTCTTACTATACAACTAAGAAACTTACCACTGTTGAATAGAGGACATTCATGCTCGTCAGAGGCGTAGATAGAAAACTATAAATTAATTATGAACATGTAAGTATTTAATCCTAAAATGAGCAATGAAAATCTACTGTTTTACATTTATCTTGACAACATGATGTAAAACATTTTAGTGAATATATTTATTACCAAAGAAAACTACAATATTTGTACTATGATATTTATTATGTATGATATATTATACGAAACTGTGTTCAAATAAATATTACCTGAATTGATTGATTTTGAATAAGTTCGTGTTATTGTTTAGGTCGCTTCCATCGTTGTGTAATTTAATTATTCCCACGTTTCGGCAGTTTCGGCAGTTAAAATCCACAAGCGATGTAAACAACCCAAACAAAAACTCGAATTACAATACATCCTCAAGAATTACATGTCACGAATTTGTATAAGTTTAAATTTAATTTTATAAGTCTGGATTTTGATTTAATTCTTCAACTATATTAATAACATAGAATTACATAAATATTTATTGTTATGTAAATTACTTATCAAAAGAAATAATTATACTTTATTTATTATTTTTAATGCTTTTTCTTTATCATGGGATTTTGAATTCTCAAAATTTTTTAAATAATTATAATTCCTCCAAATAAAATCAAACGAAAATAAAATAATAATTTTTAAATATTGACAAAGTTTTTAAACGATTTTATTTTTCATATGTATACTTTCTATTTATTTCTTATTTATAATAAAATAAAGTACTGATAATTCGACAATCGAATTTTTAAATAAACAAATATTTTTTATAAACAAACGGAAACATCAAATAACTACATAAATAAATAATTTTCAAACTTACATGTAACCAAAGCAAAATCTACCATTTTCATATAAATTTCTAAATGAAATTATGATATTGACAACTACTAATTTCTAAAACTAAAATTAACCTTTTAAGTGCAATCAATTTATTCTACTATCTACATACATATTACATTAATCACTAAGGTTAATATATAATCCCTTTCCACATTAACATGCGTGTTCCTTTTTCAATATCGTTCATCCTAGTTTAAGTAAAACAATTCTGAAAATCTTGTGAAACGAACACACAGTGTACATCTTGGTTCTCAGCGGTATAGATCGCGTTCGGAGTTTGTTTTCGTGCAGGTATTTTTCGCCGTGGTTTACCAGGTGCGACACTTTGCAATTGTCTGCTGATGATGACAACTTAGTTGTCGAAATGCGCATACAGAATTACAAAAGTTAATGTGGAAGGGGGTTATATATCAACCTTAGTGATTAAGTTAACCAACGACAGGCTCCATCAAATTCAAATACATATTACAGTCAATTTCCTAATTTCCTTTTTCGAATTATTTAAAACTTTATACTTCTAACTTTTTCTGCATAGCATTAAATTATTACATTTTATATATAGAAAGTTTTAACTAACCTTTTCTTCTTGTTATTCTAAAGTCAAATTGTATAACCCTTCTTCATAATATAAATCCTTGAACTAACTTTAATTTGAAAACTTGGTATTCTCTCATTTTCTGTATGTCAGATGTTAACTAATCACGTT
The DNA here is from genome assembly GCA_031893035.1 of Dermolepida albohirtum. Taxonomy (NCBI): domain Eukaryota; kingdom Metazoa; phylum Arthropoda; class Insecta; order Coleoptera; family Scarabaeidae; genus Dermolepida; species Dermolepida albohirtum. The sequence continues at coordinate 15,162 of JAVIWB010003000.1, forward strand.
TAAATTCCCATCGATCAATACATAAATTAATTTCTAACATGGCTGCCCACAGTGAATAAACTTTCAAAATAGTTTACCTTTTAAGAAATGTCTGCTTATGACTGTTTATATTTGATGATTCCTACAAGGTAAATTATTATTATTAAGGCGAAAATTTCTCGCGCTTTCCCAGCGAACTTATTTGATGAGTGAAAATTGCGCCATATCATATTTCCGATATTTCGAGTAAAACATCTTATTGATCATCAAATCACACGTTATTAGTTTATATAATTAAATATATTGAATACGATGACGAGCTCATCTCCAATCCTAGATCGTTTAATAAGTTCAAATATAGATGCATAGTTTGTATATGAATTTGCTAGACTATTGGGAATACATAAGTTGTAGTTCGCAGCTTCTCTTAACTGTATCCTAAATAAATAATATACAGAACGCATAAACTTCATCAACTGCCAAATTAATCAGTTTGCTTCTAAATTGATGCAATTTCATTTATTGCATATAAACCTTGGTTAAAATATTTGAAAATTTTTTTAACGTGTAAAGCTGAATGTTTTCAATTAAGGTCTACGCAAAATAATATTACATGATTTCGACCAAGTTTTTTTTTTTGATAATGGTTCCGTCTTCCAATGAAAACCTCTGGGAATAATGTAGGAACATGTAGATACTAGTATTCGAACTATAATTGAGATCATATATACCATCATCATCTCCATTACCACTACTCGATGCAAGGTTACAATTTAATTTGGAATTTATAATCATTTTTCTACCTCCAGACATATCGTCATACTCATCCACACATTGGAATAGTTTTTCTTTTCTTATACTTTGTACAACGTTTTACAATACGTACATTGTTTAATGGCATCATACATGTACGAGGATAGTTTGACAAGTAGTGAGAATGACACATAGGTGGCGCTCTAATTGGTAAAACAAATGCACTGTCATTTAGGTTGCCTATTTATATGTTTACATTCCGATATTTAGATAAATCGATCGTGCCGTGATTAAATACTTCGTAATTAAGGGTATGAAAGCTACCGAAATAAAAGACGAGTTACGGAAAACATTAAGCGAATATGCTCCATCATCCGCCACAATGAGTAGATGGGTAAATGAATTTAAACGTGGTAGAACAAGCTATGTTGATGAAGCGCGCTCTGGAGCACCCAAAATCGTGACTTTAAGGAAATGATTATAAAAATCCATAATATTACTACGCAAGATCGACGACTCAAAATGAGAGAGATAGCAGACATTGTAAACATTTCAACGGAATGCGTACACCACATTTTAACGAAAGAATTGGACCTTTCCAAGCTTTCGGCAGGATGGGTGCCGCGATTGCTTACGACTGATCAAAAGTTCACTCGTTTGCACATTTCCAATGAGATTCGCCGGATCTAGCCCCTTCCGACTTCCAGCTTTTTCCAAAATTGAAAACGGCACTAGGTGGAAAGGAATTTTCTTCTAACGACGAGCTTATCATCTTCGTAAATGAGTATTATGCAAGCCTTCCGGAATCGCATTTTAGAGATGGCATAAGGGCATTGGAGCACCGTTGGAATAAATGTATTGCTCTTTTAGGAGAATATATTGAAAAATAAAAATTATTTTGTATTTAAAAAATTCGTTTTTCTTTTCCATTCTCACTACTTGTCAAACTACCCTCGTAATAACAATTTCATTTAGCGAAGCTTTCATCTATTTTAATAGAGTGACGCAGTAGACCCCGTTTGTATATTTTTACAAAGTGCGTTTTGCCTACGTTTGTATGAACAAGACGTGCACCTTAACACACTATGCTTTATACTGGTTCCAACATACATAAACGTGAAAAAGTTGTTCGACGCTTTATACAAAATTTATGCTGCTATAATTTGAGATGTATCTAATATGCCTCTGTCTCTTGGTTTATGTAAAAATGGTTAGTGATGAGAACATATTTATTTATTCGATTCAAAAACTATTAAAGCATAGGAAAAATAATTGACTTGAAAGAGTTTCTTCGCCTTCTTCGTTAAATGTCTTACCAAATCTAAACAGAGTTCTCTACTCTGTCATCTATGCCTTTTACTGTAGATGACAATTTATTTGTCGAAATGTGTATCCAGGATACTAACACTAGCATGACATAGGTCTTTACTGCCTGCTTGAGTATTTATTCAACCATAGAGGTCAAAGTAATTTCAAATTTTATAATCTTCAGCGAGAAGATTCTCTATACTTATTAACTTTTATTACTTAACTTGTATAATATAGTTAGTTTGAAGGAAGTAACTTGCTGGAATTACCTGAACTTTACTAGCAGGTTGATAGGCTTAAATTGCTTTAATCTAGTTCCTTTCAGTTTTTATAGAATTGTTAGGTTTTCTCCTTGGTTGTAGTTTTGTTGAAAAAATATCACTTAATATAAGATTTTAGATAATCGGATAGAGCGATGTTGCTGGTGAAGACTATCCTGAGAGCGTTTATGTGGACCTTACACACTTGACATTCTTTAATTTTTGGTAAGATTTTTGTGCTATTTCTATAGTATAATTCTGTGGTGAATGAACACCTAGGTCGCGATGAATCGTGTTATTACAGATAGAGCAACGTTTTAAGTAATAATTTTGGGGAACTTGTTTGAAGAAGTCTGCTTCGATGTGTCCGAACAGCATAATCCCATATCTGTTAAACATAAGTTAATCTCGATTATATTACTATTTAAACAGTAATATTTCGAATTTTAGGTTGAAACCCCTGTTTATTTATTATGCGATCAATCAACATGGTGGCAGACCCTAATAACACGCAGGCGTAATTAACAATAATATATACTAACGTGTATAGTAACTATAAGTAATTATTAAACAAAATATAGCTAGTAAAACGGACTTTATAGTAAAAGTAGTAGCAAATCTAATTATTAGGTGCGCAACTAAGTTCTCGCTGTTTTTTTGATGAAAATGCAACTTTATTGTGAAAAAATGTTTACAAATGAATCATTCAAAATATTGCCCACCGCTAGCGACAACGTTTTCCCATCTTTCTGGCAGAGCTCGAATCGTCACGGTAGAAGTGTTCATCTTTTGAGGCCTTGTCATGCTGTAGAATCACTTTTTCGTGCCTCTGCTCGTATTTTGGTGGCTTTTCGCGCAGTGCTCGGCCCAATCGCATCAATTGAGTTTGATACCGTTCCCCAGTAATGGTTTCGTTTGGTTTCAACAGCTTATAATAAATAACACCGCCCTGGTCCCACCAAATACACAGCAAAACCTTCGCAGCGTGAATATTCGGCCGAACCGACGACGAGCATGACCGGGCAGTCCCCATGATTTTGTTCTCTTTGGGTTGCTGTAATGAATCTATTTTTCATCATCTGTAACGATGCGATGAAGAAAACCCTTCCTTTTTTGCCGTTGGAGCAGTTGTTCGCAGGCGAAAAAATGACGCTCAACATCTCTTGGCTTCAAATCATAAGGAACCTAAGTTTCTTGTTTTTGAAGCATTCCCAACGCACGCAATCGCTGGGAAATGGCTTGGCGGGTAACTCCTAATGCTGAAGCAAGCTCTTTCTGCGTTTGGCACGGATCATCATCGAGCAATGCCTCCAATTCAGGGTCTTCGAAGGTTTTTGGTCTTCCTTCACGCGAATGGTCGTCAACATCGAAATCACCGTGTTTGAAGCGACGGAATCAATCACTGTACGTTGTTTCACTTAGAGCAGTATTTCCGTAAACTTTTTGGAGTTCTCGATGCGCTTCGGCCGCCGTTTTCTTCGAATGAAAGACGAAAAGCAACACTTCCCGCAAATGACGATTATTTGTCACAAAATCAGACATTTACACACAACCAAAAGTATATGGCGCAAAAACAAAATCACTAATGTGTCAAAGCGGTTTGTTTGCCATATGTTTAAGCTTGGTTCATGATGTTTTGGTGATGTCACAATCGACCAGCACTTACTACTGGAGCCATCTCTTGAAAAACAGCGAGAACTTAGTTGCGCACCTAATATGTATCACTTTCGATATCAATAAATAACATGACACTATTACAAACATCTAATAAATTAAGAAAAATCTTGACGAAGTGACAAACGTGAATAACGTCTAATAAATTGTATTGGTATACGAAAAATATCTAAAGAATTTACATAATAATTGTAGGAATTTGTAATTCTAAAAAGTGGACAATATGTACACACAGTCTTTATTGTAAATAAAACAAAAAGCCTGTCTAACAGAATAATAGAGTTGCGATGAATTAATGAGTACAGCTGCACTTGTGTTTAATTTAATTTAACAGCAGGGTGTGTTTATAAATATGTTGTTTTCATGTTAACTTCTATCTAGTATGAGGCTTAGATATATGATATAAGAGTTTCATGAAATGCGTACACCAAATATTTCTATATTTAAGACATCTGATCTTCTAGGGCTCCTACTGGAAAGAACAACAGTACCTTCACCAAGATTCATTCTGACTTTCCATGTTGCTAATACTCTGTCATCTACAGCCCTTTGCAGTTATCATACTACTATCCTAGGAGTTCATGATATTCATGCTGCCCTTGTGTTTAATTTGATTTAACAGCAGGGTGTGTTTATAAATATGTTGTGTTCATGCTAACTTCTATCTAGTATGAGACTTAGATATATGATATAGGATTTTCATGAAACGTGTGCGCCAAATATTTCACCAAGATTTATTCTGACTTTCCATGTTGCTAATACTCTGTCATCTACAGCTCTTTGCAGTTCTCATACTGCTATCCTAGGAGTTCATGTTACTTTGTGCAACTTAATGTCATCCGCATAAAGAGTTATATGAACGTTTTATGCCCTTTGTGGTTCTAGCATGTCGTATAGATATAGATTGTACAGAAGAAGTGCCAACCGTAAGATAAGATAACTTCATGTCCAGTTTATATACATATATGTACATAGTAGAGGTAATACAATCTTACACTGCAAATTTAAAGGAACTTTTTTTTAAATATTGCAAACACATGGATTACTTTTTCGCACAGTTGCGTTAAATAACAAAATATACTAAAAATAAAAACAAAAGAAAAATAGTACCTAAATATGATATTTAATATAAAAATAGTTAGCAGTTTTTTAGAAGACATTTCTATTTAATTTACGTATTTTATCCGGCATAACTACATAATAGGTCTAATAGTATTGGGTACACAATATTAATAATTCCATTGAGAACAAATGTACCTTCATTTAATCCCCGCAACGACGCCAATGAACAAAGCTGGTCGTGCACACACACACAATAGCATTCTTTTTGTGTCGCGAAGAGAGTCGTGTCTTAGTCCGGATCCCACGTGGACGCCTCACAAAAGATTAGTGGATGCCTCCGCATAAAGCCCCGGGACTGTTATCTAATCGGGAGATCATATCGCGCAAGCGCAATGACAAGCGGTCGGACGGACGAACCTCCTATCTGGTGATCTTTCTGCCCGATAGCATATCTCGACCCACGTAAGTAGCCACATCTGCCCCGAGATGGGTGCTGCCGACTGTGTACGTGTATTCCACGTACCTGCGGAAGGGCTGCTCCGTGAGACAATCTAAATGGCATCGGGAAAATACATTCGCATGGGGTTTTGAAAAATTGCAGCTTTAATTTACTTTGGCTTGAGGGAATTCGTCCTTATGAAATTTTTATTCGTATACAGAGTATACGATGGTGTAATTTTAAAAATGAGATGGTATTTCGACGTTTTCCGTTTTGCACTGATTCTAATTGGAAGCATTGTCCATTTTTATAGAGTATACAGAGGATATAAAATATACTGATTGAAGAATAACATTTCTACTAGATAGGAAAATTATGGGAACTACCGATAAATTTCGAGATATGACAAAACAAAAATATTTAGAATGTGTTTTCAATCGCTTTTCAAAATACCGACCTTTGCAATCTATAATTTTTTTATACTAATAAAACGACATTGTAGTTCATCGTGTATAAATTCCCACTGTCTATTTCTGTTTTCAATTGAAGAGAAAACTTCATAAGCAGGCGTTTATATGCTACTAAGTATTCACAGTTAAACGGTCTTCTAAAGGAACAGTAGCCATATTTTAAATTTTCGCTACCAAACAAATAACCATTTCTTTTGAAACAAAATGTCAACGAGTAACTGTTGTGGGTTCCGCTTTATCTCAAAGCATATAGTCTTTTGATTGTTGTATTTCGTTTCAGGTTGGTTCACATGAATATTTATCACTAATTGTTTCACGTACCAAATTTGATGTGTCAGAGTTGAACCGTATTTCTTTCCAGCATATGACACAAAATTGTTTTGATCTTCAGCTGAATTGCATAAACCTAACGTGAACGAAATTTTTTTGCACGTATTACTTGATTTATTTATTTTAAAGACAGACGTTCCGGTGGTGGATGGTTTCTTATCACCAAATACGATTTTGATATGATCGACTTCTTTTAGTAGAAAACGAAACAATGTCATTGCCTAAAAATGTTCATGACCTAAATCCAACTCTTCCAATAATTGTTTATAATATAATTATTTTATAGTTGAAATGTTCAATATTTTCCCGGAAAAAATTATTGTTTATGTACCTTTTACCAATTAAGCAACCAATAGAAAGTGCTATACAAGGGTGGTCTTATAAGTACTCGACCTAACCTAGAGATGGCAGTAGCTGTTTGAAAAATATCACTGTATTAGAAAGCGCACAATCTACAAAGCATATGTTTCAAGTTTGAAGACGCACGTTGTTTATATATTGTTCGGCAACCATCAATAGTGAACGTTTTCAGTGAATTTGTAAAAATGGAGAAAATTGGTCATTGTTACGAGATACAATACTTTTATGTGAAAGGCCTCAGCCCAACCGATATACAAACTGAACTGGATTCTACTCTGGGTGAGTCTGCTCCTTCGTTTATAACAGTGAAATATTGGGGAGGAGAGTTTAAAGGCCGTACGAGCTGCCAAGACGAACATCGCAGTGGCCGACCAAATGAGGTGACGACTCCAGAAATGGTTAAGAAAATCCACAAAGCGGTAGTGGATTGTCGTCGACTGAAATTGCGCGAGCTAGCAGACATAGCGGGCATTTCAAAAAGTGCGGTATATCGCATATTATCTGAAAATTTGGAGTTCGCTCACACTCGAGCAAAAACAGTGTTGTGAAGACGTTTCACTTGAGTGTTTACCGAAGTTTCACAGCAACAAAGTAGAATTTTTGCGCCGTTTCATAATGGACTCAAAAGGTAGAACCGGCTCGAAGGGAGGCGAAGACCATTTCATCTGCAGGCAAGGTCATGGCATCGGTTTTTTAGGATGCGCGTGGAATAATTTTCGTTGACTATCTTGAAAAAGGAAAAATTATCAACGGCGAGTATTATGCGAACTTATTGCAACGTTCGAGCGAAGAAATCAAGCAAAAACGACCGCATTTGGCTGAGCAGAAAGTGACATTTCATCAAGACAATGCACAAATCCGTTATTGCAATAGCCAAAATAAATGTAGTTTGAATTGCTACCTCATGCACGCTATTCGCCAGATTTAGCCCCCTCGGATTATTTTCTGTTCCCAAACTTGCAAAAATGGCTCAGTGGTCAAAGATTCTCCAACGATGAAGAAGTGGTGTCACCAGTTAAAGGCTATTTTGAGGAGCAAGATTGTTCTTATTATAAAAAGGGTATCGAATTTATTGAATATCCCTGAAAGGAGATTATGTTGAAAAATATATATATTTCTTTCGAAAATTTTTGTGTTTTCTTTGTTGGGTCGTGTACTTCTGGGACCACCCTCGTATCTGTAAAAAAATTGCTAGTATATACTTGACCAAAACCAATGAAGCGACTGTCTCAGATACAGAAATTCAGCAGCAAATGCAAAAAGACCAGTGCCGTCTCTGTTTTTAAAAAACGTTCTGGAATTTGTGGAAAATTTACCAAAAGTTGAATCTGGAAGGCTTCAATTAAAAAGATTTATTTAGAACACATTTGAGATAGTTTGTATCTCACTCTCGGGAAAATAATACCGATTGCGATCTTTATAAAAACCTTTAAAGCAATCAATCCTGAAATATGTACGCCTAAAGAAGATCAGTGCAACAAGTGCTTAATGAATAGAAATGATCATCTTGAAACATAATTATGAAAAAACGACGAAGTCCATCATCACACAAGGTTGTATATCAAACATATAGAGATTTTTATAGGTTTGACGGTACGACTTACAAAAGTACACGTCTAGGTAACGCCAAAGGCGATCCCTGTGCTAATGATATCTGCGGTCTTGAGTCATTCTATCAGAAAACATAATTAAGTACAAAATAAATTTTCAAAAGACTTGGACCAAGCTTCTTCGAACACCTTCCAGAGCCTCAACCATTGTAATACACTCCATGTACCATAGAAGAAACAAAGTTATGCATTTACTGAAGTTAAAGGTTTTAATGTGTGTAAAATGTCATGATTTTTACAGTAAGTTAGTTATATGAAACGAGTAAATCATAAACAACGACCGAAAGGAGTGTACCCACTTAAATAGGATTGAACCAAACACGTATTTCAGAAATTTAAGGAACAACGTAATTTTCAGTATGTACCAGAACCTTTTTTTTAAATAAAAGTCCATAATAATTTCTATCTTTAGTCGCCAAAAACACTTATTATTCCTTCCACTAATTAAAATAAAGTAATTAATTGCTGCTTAAAATAACAAAGTGTTGCAAATTATTAGTTTGAAACAACTACTAAAAGTAAATTGTCGTATATCTGTTTCTATAGAGAAGAAAGTTCTAAAGTACTTTATTTGTCGAGAGCTGAATTCTAACAATTACCGATCTGTACAAGTATAAGCATCTAACTTTTTTTTTTAATTTCTTCATTCCTGAACAAATTGTATTTTTTAATATATGATCTATTTTAGTAATAATGACAATATGTCATAGCTTAGTTTGTCTTTTGCAAGTACATACGAGGATAGTTTGACAAGTAGTGAGAATGACACATAGGTGGCGCTCTAATTGGTAAAACAAATGCACTGTAATTTAAGTTGGCTATTTATATGTTTACGTTCCGATATTTAGATAAATCGGTTGATTAGTTTATTCTTGACAGCTGATTGAAAAAGAAGTAACACGTCGTTTTGTTAAAATGGAAAAAGCAAAGTATCGTGCGATGATTAAATACTTCGTAATTAAGGGTATGAAAGCTACCGAAATAAAAGATGAATTACAGGAAATATTAGGTGAATCTGCTCCATCATCCGCCACAATACGTGGATGAGTAAATGAATTTAAACGTGATAAAACAAGCTGTGTTGATGAAGCGCGCTCTGGAGCACCCAAAATCGTGACTTCTAAGGAAATGATTATAAAAATCCATAATATTATTACGCAAGATCGACGACTCAAAGTGAGAAAGATAGCAGACATGGTAAACATTTCAACAGACCGCGTACACCACTTTTTAACGAAAGAATTAGGCCTTTCCAAGCTTTTGGCAAGATGGGTGCCGCGATTGCTTACGACTGATCAAAAGTTCACTCGTTTGCGCATTTCCAATGAGTGTTTGGACCTATATAAGCAGAATCCGGTTGATTTTTGTAGAAGATTTGTTACTTGCGATGAAACTTGGATACACTACAGTACACCCGAAACTAAAGAACAGTCGAAACAATGGTAAGAACGTGGTTCTGCACTTCCAAAGAAAGCGAAAATCACTTTATCAGCAAACAAGGTGATGGCATCAATTTTTCGGGATTCATAGGGCATTTTACTCATTGATTACCTTCAGAAAGGTGCCACAATAAACGGACAATATTATGCAGAATTTCTACAAAAATTAAATGTTGAGATTCGTGCTAAACGGCCAGGAATGGCAAAGAAAAAGATTCCCTTTCACCAAGACAACGCTCCCTCGCATACCAGCACAGTTGCGATGTCCAAAATCCACGAGTTGCATTTCCAATTAGTACCGCATGCGCCTAATTCGCCGGATCTAGCCCCTTCCGACTTCCACCTTTTTCCAAAATTGATAACGGCACTAGGTGGAAAGAAATTTTCGTCTAACGACGAGCTTATCATCTTCGTAAATGAGTATTTTGCAAGCCTTCCGGAATCGCATTTTAGAGATGGCATAAGGGCATTGGAGCACCGTTGGAATAAATGTATTGCTCTTATAGGAGAATATATTGAAAAATAAAAATTATCTTGTATTTAAAAAATTCGTTTTTCTTTTCCATTCTCATTACTTGTCAAACTACCCTCGTATATGACGACTTCATTTGATCCATAAGATTGACAACGCTCTTTGTTTTATTAAAATATTTTATTTCTTCTTAGTGTCATACTTGATGGCTGCATCGTGACGCACAGTGTTTGACAAAACTACGTATTTATTTATTTTTAGAGGTGTAACATAACATATTCACGCTCTCCAAAAAAACAAAGTAATGAAAACCTATGTTCGCGATTTCTAAATTATTTAATTTACTTCGGAATATTTCGGTTTTGATGTAGTTTGCTAGGTTTGTTTCATTTCTGAACTTTTAGTTTGTAGATAACATACTTTTTATTAAGCTTTTCTTGTTATAGACTGATTTATTATTTATCTATCTATTTTTCGCAATTAGTTAAATGATGGGTGGCATGGCACTATATTATTTTCGCAATATTTGTTATTCATATGTTTTTATGTATACCTACTGAAATAAAGGCAAGAGAAAAAAACTGGCAAATCCTAGAAGAGCACACATAACTGCAAACAAACAAGTTTATACATGCTGTTAAATTATTTCTTGAACCAACATAATTATTTCAATTTCAACATCTTTTTCAAATAAAAAATGTGACCATCACCATGAGATCACTCAACTCTGTCGAAATACCAAGCCTTGTTATGAGGGAATTGTAGAATAAAATGTTAAGTAATCCTTCCTTCTCGAAACTCTTCTTTACAAAATATGTCGATGACTGTATTTAAGCAATACTAATTCACGCAGATAAACAAATTTTAATCTATTTTAATTCCTTCAAAAAAAGAACTTACAAAAAGGAAAGTAAGAATAATAACTGTTTGAATTTCCTAGATATATCAGTAACACATAAAAACGGTAGCATTTGTTAAGATTGAACATCAAACCTACTAATTCAGATAGATATCTTAATTTCTTATTAAATGTCCTCACTAAATACAAACAAATACAATCCATAACTTAGTAGACGGGTATTATTAATTCTTATAAAAAAAAAGTTCATGACAGAAATAGAATTAAAACAATATTTCCAGAAAATAACTGTCTTCCGAACTTCATGAAAAATATAAAAAAATGGCTATTCACATTTTAAAACAAAGAAAACGAAATAGACGAAAAATTTGGAAAGCACTGATAATATTATCATAAACAACGACAAACCAAAGTTTCCGACTCGAACATATTTAAGCTATCAGAGCAAATCGAAAAATATAAACGATTAAACATACCTTAATACCTTAAGAAAAACGAGCACCCAGTTACATATATATATATATATATATATATATATATATATATATATATGTCATAAAATGTCAATGTTGTGAAGGTATATATGTAGGACAAACAAAACAGTACTTATATAAAATTTATGAACACAAATGCAGTTTAAATAATAACACAATAAACGCAACAGTCTCATCTAAACATGCTCTGGAAAAAACATGAATTCAACTTCAACAATACTGAAATCCTCGAAACAGAAAACAATTTCAAAAACGCGTAATTAAAGGGACATAAGTAACAAAAAGTCAAAATATAATAAACAATAGAATCTTAAATGACAACTGAATCTTTTTTAACCTTACAAAATAAATTGTCTGCATCTCCCTATTTACACATACATATATCAACGTGAATTTATAAATACACATGGTTATAACCGTAGGTACACTTGATACTCATACATAGCAATTGGAGGGAAAGGGGAAGAAAATAATTAACAGATACCTACAGATCAGACTTTACCAAATGTACATAATAGTTCCGTCAGTCCCATCATAAGTATAAACACATAAAGGTATGGTCAATGTTGTTAATTTAAAAGTGTTTAAATTTACAATATGCAACAGGAAAGAGCGTTTGTACTCAAAAATATTAATATGATTTTAAAGACTGTTACATAACAAAATCCGTGAAATAAAAGTATGCGCATATAAATTAGATGTATGCAGGTTAAAAGAAAACATAGCCACCTTGAAAAAGAAGGAAAAATAGTTAATATAAATTACTGGTCTAAAACCCAAACACAAAAGAACAAAATTTATTTTTATATGTCTTAGAATTATATTTTCCTTCTCAATTCATTATGCAAATAAATGAATAAGTAAATACTATTCGACTTTTCTGAACAAGTATTGAATTACATATTACATATTTTCCATTTCGATTAGTTCACATTTGAATTGATTTCAAAAGTTGTAGGATTTACAATGCCGAACCTTAATGCAATCGACTTTTAACCTCTCATAGATTTAACGTAATCAATCAATGAAAATAACAATAACTTACAATTTGTTGGATTTTTTTCTTTGTTGCGGAGAGTACGACTGCAATAATTGTGTTTCAATTCGGTATACCATTTTAGCCGAGCATTAATAATAATCAGCATGATAAATAGAAAGATGTTTCGCCTCTATTATTTTGACAACTAACATGTACACATCCCAAGAACTCAAACCATAATTCGACACATCTAATAACATTTACCGTAAGCGTACATCTCTGGGCGATGATTAATATTATGTCGGAACTGAAGTCACACCTCCATTGCGTTCATTGTATTCCACGAAAAATCAATCAAAATCTGTGTCGAAACACACAACGGATGATGAATTTTCTAAACGAAGAAAACGTCCGAGAAAAATACTTGTCTATGGTGGATGAGTCCACCATACATCAAGTTCTGTACTGTATGTATTTCGTTATAATTTACTTGTCCATAGAATTCTCTCAGATCCATACTTTCGAACAATGCATAATTTATTGACGAATCAATTCTATGCAATGTGATTTATACAGATACCCTAGTTGACGTTAAGGAGAAGTTTCGAACACATCCGAGACTCGAATTTATGAAGATCACTTAACCTACAATATAGTAATCGCGAAGAACAATGATATCGGTTGAGATCTGAGAAATGAAAGAGATTTAGATAAACACATATAAAGTAATTATGTTATATATCATTTTCTTTCACTGGGCAGTACGATTATTTCAGAGTGAAACTTTAGAACGATCAATCATTTACCTTCGAAACTAATGAAATGAGATAGAAAAAAAGAGGTACCACGACCAAGGCCGACTTAAGACATTCACATTGAAATGTAGTGGCGTTGTGGCACTAATATATTATTTCAGATCACTATAATATTGCGGTGCTCATTGTTAGCTTGAGCGTCTCAAAAACTAATTAGAGAAATCTTGTCGTTGTCGTCTTGAACATTACGAAAACGTTTCGGGCAGTTAAAAAGATCTACACAAAGGTATATTTAACGTGAAGAGGTATGATGATTAATGAATTTCATAACAAATTATCTATAAATTTAATTTATTAGTCATTTAGGTGTACTGCGTTAGCTTCCGTTTTTTTTTTGTGGCTCCCAAAATTCTGAATTGAAAATCACGAAATTCTACACAATCATTAATTAACTAAATGCACGTGATCTTATGTTTTGCAATACTGGATGGATCAAATAAACAACAGCAGCACGTAAATCAAACACAGCTGGAACATGTATTTTTTGATGTTAAAAAATATTACTTCAACGTTAATGGAAATTTTGTAATGTATTAGATTTTCCATTTTACAGAAATATAACTGGACTTCCAAAATAAAAATTCCACAATGAAAATTGAAACTGCTTACATTCATTTTTTGCTACATGTATGATACATGTACTCGTATGTATATATAGCAAATAGAAGGTAACGGTTACAATTATTACAAACCTTCAAACAAATTTTTCCTAAAATTCAATGAATATTTCTTTGTTAAAGTATAAATTATAATGATTTTATGAGCAAATTATAACAAATTTTATGAAATAGCGAATTACGTAGAATATAGGTATATATATGCACTGGGTGTCTCATGACATGATTCTCAAAGCTTAAGAATGTGTTACTGAAACAATTTCAAGTTAGAAATATCTAGTGAACATATGCCCAAAATTCTATCGTAACTCAGCTACAAGCATTTGAAGTAATGCAGGTATTACGTACCTATTTTCAAGATAGATTTTCGATAAATGTTTGGTGTGGTATTATTGACGACCGTTTCTTTGGTCTGCTTATAATCGAAGAACATCCCATAGCAGTTCGTTATTTACTTTTCCTGAAAAATCGTCCTACAACACTCTTCTTAATGTAAGGCAACGAATACAATGAATAGATACAGCACGATGGCGAACTTCCGCACTTTGGTAGACAAGTAACATCTTCTTAATAAAAATTATTCGACCGGTGGACTAGAAGAGGTTTAGCAGGTGTTTGGTTGCCGTCGCCAGACTTATATCGCCTAGGATTATTTTTTATTGGAAGGCTGAAAATTTGGTTAGTGTGGAACAATGTAAAAACGGAGAACAACTTGTTGCTAGAATTATGGATGCCGCAGAAACCATTTGTGTTGATCCTAATTCCGCTAGCAAAGTTACCACTTCAATTCTAATTAGAGCTAGACTTTGATCTTCTTTGAGTTCTTAGGTCCAATTCTAACTCGTGAGCTTTCATGTCAAACTGTCTCTCGCTAAAATGCCCTGATTATTTATAAAATTGCTAATTTCTGTCACGCACTTTAAACACAAAGGGATTCTCCTCTTCCGTCCGTCTGGCTTATTATTTCTAAGTGCATATCATAAACTTAGACTGCAGTTGAACTTGTGAGCAGACAGAGGAGAGACATTCGAGAGGTTGAGTTGGACCTATATAGCAAGTCATTCTACTCAAAGTATATGTGAATCGTCTGATACGAAGCGTATCAGTCAATTATTTGCCAAGTGGAGATAGATAACCACCGTTAAAAAATAAATAGGGGCGCGAATGAACGTATTGGGGAAAAGAATGTCCGAAGCGGAGACCATCTGCAGTTGCACAAGATAAGTGCATATAATTATAAACAAACAATATATAAGGAAGAAATTGTATGTGTAATGTTAATTTTGTTCTATTATCTTTCTTTATTAGAAATCTCCTATAGCGATCCCGATTCTGATTGAATGCGTAAATAATTCATCTTTCCGCTATTTAAATAAAAGAAGCGTTTATATGTATGCACTCCCTTCGTAATCTGAATCACCCTGAAAATTATGACTTATAAAAGAAGTAGCATCTTTATGTAATTGTAAGGACATATGTTCAATACAGTTTGCTAGCCGGTGCATTGTGTTAAAATGTAATAAATTGCTACATCACCCCGGGTTCTTGTATTTTTATTATTATTATTTAATGCACCCAACTAAATATAAAGATATATATATATAGAAATATTCAGTAACGAAGTAAATACTATTCGACTTTTTGAACAAGTATTACACTGCGTATGAAAGGCTTTGTTCGGAGAATGTAAGACGTGCATCAGAAAGCACTCCCAAGTCTTTGATCTTATCTCTTCTAACAACCTCATTGCTTTAAACCTCATAATTGTAAGTAATTGGAATTAGTCATTTAGTATGTAATATCCGCATTCAAATAGATGCTATTTAAAGCACACCATTCGTCAATTAATACAAAGTTCGTCTGCAGGTTAATGCAATCTACTTATGTGCCAATCATTTTATAAAGTTTCAAGTCGTTAGCATATGCTAAAAATTCACAATTTAACTTGAATATCAGATCATTAATGTATGTATATATTAAATAGTAGAGGTCCAAGATCAGAATTTTGTTGTAGACCCGAGGGAGACGCAAAACTTTTAAATGAGAAACCACGGAAGAACATAGGTACTTCTGTTTACTAGACATGAAGATATTAGCATCATATCTAAACCAAAGAAGAACAAAGTCTAATACCACCCAATTTAGCTAAAAGTACGTTATGGTAAATGGAGTCGAAGGCCTTCGTAAAGTCTACGTACGAGGGAGCGTTTTTATATTCGCGGAATGGGGGACAAGGGGTGGAAATAAAAAAAACAAATTATTTTTCTTTTTCAATATATTCACCTGCAAGACGGATACATTTTTCACATCTTTCAATTAATTTATTTATACCCTCATAAAAATGATTTCTCTTTATCTGCAAAATACGCCGAAACTGCCTCCTTGACTTCATCATCGGCAGTAAATTTTTTACCCTGCAGCTCTTTTTTCATTTTCGGAAACAGGTAATAATCACTCGGGGCCATGTCTGGGCTGTAGGGTGGGTGATTCACAATTTCGAAGCCCACCTTATGCAGGGCAACTAACGCAACGCGGCTCTTGTGGACGGGCGCGTTGTCGTGCAAAAGCAGAACACCTTTTGTCAATTTTCCCCGTCTTTTCTCTTTATTGGCTTCTTTTAGTCGCTCTAATATTGAAACGTAATATTCTCCGGTTATAGAAACACCTTTACCTTTATAATCAATCAACAATATTCCTTCCGAGTCCCAAAATACCGTTGCCATGAGTTTCCCAGCTGATTGTGACACTTTAAATTTCTTGGGAGGTGCTGTGCCCTTTTTATGCCACTGCATGTAGTCTTGTTTGGACTCAGGTTCATAATGATGAATCCAAGTTTCGTCTCCAGTAACAATTCCACTCAATACACCATCCTTGTCTTCATTACAGATGTCCAAATATGCACGCGAAAACTCTACGCGCTGTTGTTTTTGCGGCGGCGTGAGCATTCTCGGCACCCATCTTGCGCTCACCTTAGACATGCCGAGATGATCATGTGGGATTTTAAAAATTGTTGTATCGGATACTTCAACCATTTCTGCGAGTTGTTTCTTCTTTAGTCGAGCATCTTCGAGTACAATTTGTTCAACTTTTTGGATAAGTGCTGGCGTGGTCACCTCAATGCTCCTGCCCGGCCTCGGGTCGTCTTCAAGGGATTCCCTTCCTTGTTTAAATAAACTATGCCACTTGTACACCATGGTTTTTCCTGGACAAGAGTCGCCGTAAACCAATGGCATCTCATTCATTATGGTCGCGACTGATTTTCCTTGCCTGGTAAGGAACTTTATAACGGCACGATATTCGATTTTTTCCATATTTCACTTTTCACTCCTGATTATGTTACTTGGTTGACGATAGCTTAAAGACTAACTGTCTAATAACAATGAAACTTCGTATTTATACTAATCATGAGTCGCTGCACAGGCCACGCCCCCAATGCGCCTACTCACCCCTCTACAACCCGCTCATTCCGCGAATATAAAAACGCTCCCTCGTAAATTATGTCAACTTGTTTATGTTGATCTTTTGCGAAGGGCAAGAACTGAGTGATATAAATCCATATTGATGGATTGTTAGATATTGTATAACATTGTTGTAAATTGTGTTGAATAACATGTGTTCAAATATTCTCTCAAAGTTAGATAAAATGTTCGCTGATCTGTAATTAACTATATTAGTTCGAACACAACTTTTAAACACTGAAATAATTTTACCGACTTTTTAAATGTCGAGAAAACTCTTTGTATTTTTTCGTTAAAAAACGTATGTAAACTCAAGTGTACGAAATTTATACATTCCACAAAAAAAAACAGAAAAGCAATTGATAAAACTAACTACGAATACTAACAGTTCCAAAACGCTGTAGAGAAAATTCTATGAGCATTGAGTAGATTTATCAGAAATTGGAAAACAGTTCAGTATTCAAGTAATACCGAACACCAGAAGTATCAGGATTTCAATTAAAAATCTTTCTATAGTAGAGAAATACCAATTTCAGGCTTTTTGATACTACGATGCAGTTATTATTCTCGCGTAATCCTAATGAAAATAACAGTTTCGTTTTGTGACGAATATACGAACCGCAAATTCTGTCCCTATTGTGGACCACAAAATGTCGCATTTACAATGATGGGGAGGTGTTTGTATAGGTAACGAAAATAATTCAGAGGTACACCAGAAAGGGTTCCTATAGTAGATAGATGCAAGCGCACATCTGTCTCTACATTATTTGTCCATATGAACCAGTGTATACACCAATATTTTTCCAGTAGCAAATAGACGGGCTAAAATAATATTGTCATTGAGGCTGCAAGTGTCTCTGAATAGTAAATAAACCCGATTGAGTCGTTAGTTACTGTGTTTATTTAAAACCTTTTCACAAATGCACTAAAGATTACACGACCTAGTAACAATAATAAAACGTAAAAGTAAGACAAATAATTATGATATATGTAAAACAAACATCTTAAAATATACTTTTCCTTTTATTCATAATGTTACAGTGTGATCTGTGTTGGTGTAATTAAATGTCTTTTAATCTACAAGTCAGATGTACATACATATTGTGCATGTGTACCTACACGTATATCAAACATTTTAAAAATATCATTACAAATAACCTACTTTAATATCAGTTGTGACAATGTACGAGGTACGTTCAATAATTAACGAGAAAAATGTTTGTGTACATAAATATTTTATTCAATGATAATGAAATTTATAGTACTTCTCAACATAATCTATGGTACACAGACAGAATCACTTATGTATAGCGTTTTTGTCGTTATGTTGTTTTCGAAATTGAACCCTTTAAGTAAGCCTAACAGATGCAAATAGAACGGTGCATGACTGGGAGTATAAAGTGGATATAGCAATACATTACAACCCAAATTTTCGATGATCTCTTGTATTTTTTGAACAATATGAAAGTAAGAGCTATCGCATGGCAGCGCGACATCTTTGGGAAAATCGAGAAAGCACCCCGGAGCTTTTTACCTCGCAGGTTTCACTTTATATTGAAGCATGTTGGGATATTACGCACTGTATACAGTACGTTCTTTATAGTCACAAAAAATTGGACCTTGAGAGTCCCGGGGACCTTTGACGTTGCTTTTATATTTATTATTATATATTTAATTAAGTAAACATACGTTCACTAATTAACGAGAAAAGTGCTTGTGGACAAAATTGTTTTATTCAATGGTAATGAAACTTATGGTACTTCTCAACATAACCTATGGTACGCAGACGGAGCCGTTTGTGTACAGCGTTTTTGATCGCTATATGCTATGAAATTGAATACTTTCTGTTGACCAAACAGATGCAAATAGAATGATGCAAGACTGGAACTAGGTGGATATGGCGACACGTTTCAACCCTAATTTTGGATGATCTCTCATGTTTTCTGAACAACATGGAAGTAGGAGATATCGCGCAACAGAGTGGCACCTTTGGGAAAAGCGAGAAAGCACTCCGGCGCTTTCTACTTATCGTAGGTTTCACTTTGTGTTGAAGCATATTGGAATATTACCGACTGTACGTTCTTCATAGTGACAAACAATTGGGTCTCGAGAATTCTAGGGAACCTTTGACGTCACTTTTATATTTATTATTATATATTTAATTAAATATACATACGTTACCTTATGTTTATTTAATTAAAGTAGGAGAAACACTTTCAAAAATGTTAAACTATTTCACTTCCAAGAAAAAATTAGAAATTTTTACTGTACTAAATAACGAGAATTTCGAAATAATGAACAAATAAGTTAAAGATTTCGTTTAGTATTAGTTTCTGGTTGACTAATAGAATTAGAATAGAAAGGAAGCATTTTCGCACACTGAACGTATCGACAAAAAAGACATAAATGCATGTTGCTGTGTGCTTTAAATAGGCATTTATGTAACTGTAAACATGCATTATGTCGCAACACTCGAATGTGTAGATTGTGTGATGCCATACAAAATTCAGTCGTATATATATATAAATTTGAACATTATATTATAAAAAGTTTAATTTGATTTTTAAGAAGATACATACTATTATATATCGAATGTTTTGTTAGGAATATGATTAAAGAAGTGAGATGACTCTATATTCCTTGAAAATATATTTTTATTGTTGTGCGAGACTTGTATAAGGTTTTCCAATAGGGATGATATGATTTTGAAGTGACATTTCGGCCATTTGTAATATGTCATGATCTGTCATTTGTTTTTCATTGTATTCAGTAGTGTTTACAATTTCATCATGGAGAGATATACGCAAGAACAACGTTTATAAATTATTCAGGCTTCTTTTATTAATCATTGAGAGAATAATCGTTCTCCAATTGCAACAATTTTTTTCAAAGAAGTGTGTGGCGCGTTGTTTGCCATTTTAATACTCGTCCAAGACCAGTTGGAAGCCTGCTAACACAAGTCCCACCATACACACAGCATCACTTTTTTGGCGTCAATGTTGGCTTAGCGAATTTCCTTTATCCACGTCATCTCCGGTTATTAAACGTTTCAGAAACGGCTCGATTTCATTCCGTTTCAGCAGCGCATCGCAGATGTTAATTCGGTCCATCATGTTTTTCACGCTCAACTCATGAGGAACCCATACGTCAAGCTTTTTTTTGTAACCAGCTTTGTGTAAAAGTTTTGTGGTCAATGCCTAGCTCCATGCCAATATCGACACTGCTGATATGCTTATCACAAGAATTTCATCAGATTTTTTAGTGATTCCAAGACGTTCTCAACAATTGCCACTGTGTTAAACCACAACCTGGCGGATTTTGAGAAAGGATTTGGGTTTGCATTCCTATAGAATTGTTCTCACTCAAGAACTGAAGCCATTGGACCACCGTAAACGTTGTGAATTTGCTGATTTAGCCTTAGAACTACTTGAAAACGATAACGATTTTTTTAAGAAAATCATCTTCTCTAATCAGGCTCACTTTCATCTGGATGGTGTGGTAAATAAACAAAACTGACGATTCTGGTGCGAAGAAAATCCACAAATTATTTATGAAAAACCATTACATTCACCTAAATTGACAGTTTGGTGTGGTTTTTGGTATGGTGGAATCATCGGCCCGTACTTCTTTCAAAATGAAGCTGGTAACACCGTTACTGTCAATGGAGAGCGGTATAGATTGATGGTAACCAACTTTTTATGGTCGACATTGGAAGAAGTTGATCTTGACAACATTTGGTTCCAATAAGACGGGGCTGCGTGCCACACAGCAAATGCAACAATAGAATTATTGCGAGAAAAGTTTGTAGATTCGATTATTTCAAGAAATTGTGATATTGAATGGCCTCCAAGAAGTTGTGATTTAACACCATTAGACTATTTCTTGTGGGGTTATTTGAAGTCATTGGTCTATCGAAATAAACGAGACTCTCATCAAGCTTTCCAAGTCAATATTGAATGTGCCATTCATGACATACGACTAGATTTAGTGGAAAAAATGCTCAAAAATTGGGTTCATCGAATTCGTTCCTGCAGAAGAAGTCGTGGTGGCCATTTGAATGACGTTTTACTTAGAACTTAATTGTATCGATTGTACTTCACATTAAATAAGAAACTTTTGAATTTTCTTAATAACAAGTGTGTTTTTTTTTAAAGAAATCATATCACTCTTATTGGAAAACCTTGTATTTCACAACTTCAATAAGGGATAAAAACATAACAGGATATACCTAATAAAACATTATATAAGAGTGCATACAATATAGACGAAATGGCAGATGGTAGTGATACCTTAAATAATAGAATAATACGGTACAATCCCACTTGGAGATAAATAATAATTAATATACAATTCCTTTGTAATTTTACAAGTGATTAGTTGTTTATAAGGTTATGTAAATAAAGTCGACATTAACGATTATGTAGGGATCGTCAGACAGTACTTTAAAAAAATACATATATCTAATCATAATGAGAAAAATGACCAACAGAAAGTAGCAGCGACTTTAAAAATTTTATTTAAAATTATGACAAATGAGAATTTAATGGAAACAACAAGGATAAACGAGCAAATTAAATCTAAAATGAAATTAGATATTTAAATTAATAAACGGTCAATAGAGAAAACAGGACTCATCAGGTACAATTGCATTATTTTGCATGACGACCCATCCATTGATGTTTCTGCGCGGATATAAAAGATGAAGGAACAGTCGAAGGTAGACGAATTCGTCTGCATTTTGAAGTATTAACACGTATACAAATTTTGTAAATAATCCCCCTATATAGATTTGTTCAATTACTTCAGTTACACTTTGGATGATATTATACAGATCAATGTTCTTCACTTTAGGGTACCAACGACATTTTAAAATATTTTAATTAATTTAAGTTTCATTAATATTTTAAAACTGATGTCTTGATAGCTTTTATTTAAGATATTCACAGCAGTTTCGAATTATCTAGATGTATTTTTGAAAACGCGTTTTATTTTAAAATTTTCATTTTTATATTTTATCAATTTTATCTACTTGTGGACGTGCGCAATTACACGGTAGATAGCCATGTGTGCACCAAGCAATGCATATGTTTAGAGTAATTGTTATTTTGATTTTAAAAATAAACAAGAAATCAAAAATTTTGTTTACTTTGGATTATAGTTATTTTTTAATATTTTAATTTTGTATTATGGAAAATACATGCAATCACGAATCATATGAATAGGTAGTAAATTGCCGTCATTATGAGGAGTGACTGCATGTTTTCTGTAGTTATCTTGATTTTACTATTTAATTTAAAGAAAAGATTCTTTTATTTATATGACGTACATTTTCGAAAACAGAGGTTTCCGTTAGAAGTCTTAATCCTTCAGAAGTGTTATTAGTTACTATTTAATATCGTCTTTGTAAATAAAGCACCCAATTTACTGTATATAATATATTTTAAAAAGTTTAAATGTTTTAAAGGATTACCAATCTTTTCCCGTAATTACATACCTTTATATCGTTATGCAACTCACTTATTTATAATGTTTAGATTTTTTAAACTTTGGTAAAGTTAAGAAACTCGTAGTTTGTAAGTTTATAGTATAGTGTTTCATTTATTTAGATGCAGTGTTCGCTCGATGCTAACTCCGGTTGATTCAAAAGAATCCCTGCTCTACGCTTATAAAACACTTTACAAAAGAATTTCATAAAAGAGTCTCAGTTAATTAAATATAAGTAATAGCTAATATGACAACATAACACAGCAATATACAGTGTGTATCAGCCAAATGGAATAAATTCGATAATAATTAAATGAAAGGGTGTTCGAAAAAGCGCTCGGACACGTCGTTTGGGATTTTTAGTTGCGTATTTTTTTAAATAAAAAGTTTATATACTGGGTGTGTCATGTAAAAGTGGTCAATACCAACTTTCTTATTTTAAATGCAACAACCTGTCAAATATTAAATTTTTGGATTCTTTAGAAAATTCCAGACATATTTCATGTACAATGTCCTATACCTATCTTCGACTGTTTCGGAAATATTAAATGTTTTCAGATTAATAATTTTGTTTACAATTAAAATAAGATTTTCACATAATAGTTTGTTTACCGAACTATTACGTGAAAATCTTTAATTGTACTTATACTTCGTTTTAAAATACCTTGCCTTAGCAAAGTGTTGTCAGTGTCATAGTGTTGTCAGTGTCATAACTGTTTGAATTTCGTTAACTACATTTCAGCAAAATGGTCTATTTAACAGAAATGCACAAAATAACAATTCTGCAGATGATTGGTTATGGAGATAACACACGGACACAAATGGAAGTTGCTCACTTATTTCATGAGACATTTCCAAATTTGCCGCCTATATCCCAAGGAACAATTAGTAAAATAGAAAAGCAGTTTCGCGAGTTTGGACATGTAAGGCAAATAAAAAAAAGCAGCTGCGAATGCAGTAAGTAATGATACCAAATTGGATATTGTGCTTGAGTTTGAAGAAAACCCGCATACTTCTAGTAGACAAGCAGCGTCAATATTCGATGTTTACCATTCATTGATTACTCGCACATTAAAAGAAAATAAAATGCATCTCTATAAAATTATACCAACTCAGGAGCTCATAGAAGACGACTTTGATATGAGAACGTATTTTTGTGAACAAATGATGACAATGTTAGATAACAATGTGATCCAATTAGAACATATTTTATTTTCTGATGAGTGTACCTTTACGGTTCACGGTCATGCTACTCGTCAAGGTTGCCGCTATTGGTCCAGGGAAAATCCTCACTGGATAAGGGAACAGCATACGCAATACCCTGAGAAGGTTAATGTTTGGGCAGAAATTGTTGGAGATCATATCGTATATCCTTTTTTCATTGATGGAAATTTGAATGGCCACAATTATTTAGCATTACTTCAAAATAATCTCGTGCCAGCTTTGACAAACTTATATCCTGATCTAGCAAACCCACAAGTTCCAGCAAATACGATGTGGTTCCAGTTAGATGGAGCACCACCCCATTACCAAATCAATGTCCGGCACTACCTCAACCAAATATTCCCGAATCGGTGGATAGGTAGGCGAGGATCGATGGAACGGCCAGCACGATCCCCTGATCTAACGTCATTAGACTTCTTCTTATGGGGATATGGCAAGAGTATAGTATACAAAACTAAACCCCTCGACTTAGCTGACTTAAGAAGACGAATAATACTTGCGATTAGATCGGTCACACTTGAGATGTTGAGCAACGTTAGAAAAAATTTTTATTTAAGATTAGGATGTTGTCAAGACGTTTGCGGCGAACATTTTGAACATCTCCTACAGTGACATTAATGTTTTTCTTGTTATTTTTTACAATATCAAAAATTTTTCAATTTAATCTGAAAACATTTAATATTTCCGAAACAGTCGAAGATAGGTATAGGACATTGTACATAAAATATGTCTGGAATTTTCTAGAGAATCCAAAAATTTAATATTTGATAGGGTAGTTGAGTTTGATGGAGCCTGTGGTTGATTGACTTGATCAATAAGGTTGATATATAACCCCTTTCCACAATTAACTATTTGTAAATTCTGCATACGCATTTACAAATAGTTAATTGTGGAAAGGGGTTATATATCAACCTTATTGATCATTTGATAGGGTGTTGTATTTAAAATAAGAAAGTTGGTATTGCCCACCTTTACATGACACACCCTGTATATAAATATTTTATTTAAAAAAAACGCAACTAGAAATCCCAATCGACGTGTCCGAGCGTTTTTTCGAACACCCTTCCATTTAATTATTATCGAATTTATTCCATTTGGCTGATACACACTGTATAGAAATAACAATGTTGTGTTTACTTGAAATATTTAAGTTAAAAAGTTACTTCTTAAAGTAGTCTTCTACTTTAATATTGTCGGTAATAATAATAATAATAATAATAATAATAATAATAATAATAATAATAATCTTTAATGCCCCACAGATAAATTCAATTAAAGGACATATTACTGAAATTAAGAATAATAATAGGTGCAGTTAATTTAATACAAAAGAAAGATGAGAAACTATTAATTAAAAATATAAACACTTATAACAAGGCAATGTAAGTCATTTTGAAACTAAATATACGATAAATGTTGACTAATGAAAGGAATCCAAGTATCATATAATCCATTGGCATTTCTGTACATATGTACCAGTGGAGTCTTGTGAAAAACATTGAGTCATTGACCCAAGGTATTGTGAAAGATGCCGACGATCTAGTATCAAACCTAAGTACGAGGAAACCTATTTGAGACAATAGCTCAGTAGAATAAATAAAATTATTTATTAAGTTCAAAAAAAAACACCATTAGCTTTCTTTCTGCGTATACAAAGGGATTCCAAATTATGTCAAGCAAGTAGACCTTCATATGTCGCACTAAAGACACGTTAATGTCCATCAGTCCTATGAGATAAATATTTTATAAATCTTTTCTGAACATGTTCCAGGAGTAACTGCTGGTAGTGATAATGCGGGTACCTACTGAAGCGTATTCCATTTTGGACCGGACGATCCGACGACGATCAATAGAGAGTCTTCAAAATGTGCAAGTTACTAAAACTCCTGCAGGACCGAATAAGGAACCCTAGATTTCTGGAAGCTGATGTCATTATATCACTTATATGCCTAGAAAAGCTAAGGTGTGACTCGAACAAAACTCCAAGATATTTGAAATTGTATACTCTAGGTGTAGTAGATTGACGGACATTATAGACATAGTGAAATGGAGTGTCACTTCTGCTAAAAGAGAGCACAGCACATTTGTTGATGTTTAGCTGAATCTGATTATAGGTACACCATTCGTAAATAATGCTCAGATTTGTTTGTAGCTTAGTGCTATCCTCAGGTAAATTAATACTGCTAAAGGATTTTAGATCCTCGGCATAAGAGTTAGTATGTTCGATAGACAAGCTAAAGGCGACTAAAGTGAGTAGTCGAATGAATATACAAAGGGTAGTAGAAAAGTTTCGCAATATGTGGCAACAATGAATCGTAGGAAGCTGCTTGTTGCTGCATGTTGAGACATGTTCATACGTGCATAGTAACCGCTGCGCCATGTCGATGAGTTGAGTTATCCATTAAAAGTGGAAGTGTAAAGTGCTT